>JABFPR010000015.1:0-28046 GCA_022817345.1 Neoscelio sp. ZL-2020
ATATATGAAGCGGAAATACAACAGTCAAAGTATCCCTATTGAAAATTCCCAGGAGGGAATCCCAAGTAGGAATCCCAGATGGGAATCCCATGTCATTTCCCATCGGATTTTGCTCAGGAAATTTTCCCAAGTGGGTTCCCACGTGGGAAGCCACCTGGGAAACCCATCCTGTTAAACATTCTCAGGTGGGAATCCTACGTTATTTTACACGGCTTCCCATGTGGGAACCCACCTGGGAAAATTTTCTGGGCCAAAATCCGATGGGAAATGACATGGGATTCCCACCCGGGATTCCTACCTAGGATTCCCACCTGGGAATTTTCAACAGGGAGGACTTGAATAAGACCCTTGAACATGTTAAACTTTTTTTCTTGACAATTTTTTATTTAAATGCTAATTTTGCGAGATAATCAACGGTTCCCTAACTTTTTGGACACCCTATATATGTAGATGATCCTGTTTCTTTGCATATTCATATTCGCCGCATTATCTTACTTAATAATAACGTTATTCATCCTTATGATTTGTTACAGATCAAAGTGCGTTTATCTCGTAAATTTGCTTCGAGCCTTAATTTGTAAGTGTATAATTGCTTTCTACGCTTAAAATTACGTAGAATGAATATATTCTGAATCTATTTTTACTTGACTCAACATTACTATAGGTTCACCGAAAGTATGTGAAATTACATAAAAACATATATGTTTGAACACCATCTTATATCTAACATTAAAATTCATTTATTAAATACTTTGACAGTTAAAATCAAAAGTTTGTTGTCCCTTCTTTGTTTATTATTTGTTTATTAAACAGATAAGTTACTAACTTTATCGTAGTCAAAATTATGTAAATTTTCTTCTGTATCTTTTGATAATGAAGTGTGTCACTTTTAGTTGTTTTATGTTCATGAATTCTTCTCTTCAAAAATTATGTCTGACCATTATACGTCACGGTGCAATTTTTTCAAGGATTATTATCCATAACGTTAGATTTAATGGTAATATCATTTTATCAACACTAAATCTTATTATTTTGTTAACATTATGTTTTATTTTTATTCGTTTGGTTATTAAAAAAGTGTTGTAGGAAACAATTTTTACATTATATTATTTGAAGATTTTCTTATTCGAAGTTTTGTTGACAAGTGGATTAGTAATAATGAGATTATTAGATATTTCTTAAAAGTTGTATAGATCTTTAGAATTATCTGAATTATGAGTTTTGTTATGGTTGTTGTTCTGCTTTAAGTATAAAATTATATTGTTATTTATAATATAGATAATATACAGATAATATACAAAACACTTGTTTGATAGTTATTGAAGTTTGTCTAATATTATGAAATTTAATCCGATGAAGAACAGGTGATGATGTCAACATGTCTTTGATAAAACATAAAACTTTACATCGTGAACTGACATGAAATTAACCCATCGTTATAATAATGTTTTTATCACTGTAGGTCTGACAGTTTGCTGATATCTGCATGCATCTGACAATATGCTGATACTGAAATCTGATGTGGAACCAAAGCCCGGAATTAGTTTCTGTACATTGGCGATTTATAATTGTACAGGTATTCAAGTTATAATTAAAGCAAATTATAATTCCCTATTTATAAACAATATTAGAATTTTATGTAATCAATATTTTGAAATAGCTAAACGGGTAACTACTTAAATTAAACTGACAGACTCGTGTTACATAATTAAATGAAAAGTTGCAAATTTTCAATATACGAAAATTTGGAGTATCAAGCGACTGTTTTCGGTGTAACGTCGGAAAGTTTACACTGCAAGAGATAGGGAATATTAAAAACTTTCACAGAGTTTAACAGAACCGTGGGTGCGTGTATTAAATAATGCTTTCATTTAAACGTAGCAGTTTTCGCTTTAATTTAACATAAACATTTTTGCAGAATAGTTTGCAAAATGCTGTTTAAAAACGATTTATTTTGCCACATACAATATTATTTGTATCAAACAATATTATATAGGGTGTCTGGAAATTTTGGAAACAGTCGATTGTCTTGCAAAATAAATATTTAATTGTAAAATTGTTAAGAAAAAAATTTATCAACAGTTTTTTTTTGAGGAGACTATTGAATGTCATCAAAATTAAGTCGTTTCCTTAAACAGAAATCCACAATTTTTTATATTTTTTAGATTTTTCGTTGAAAAATAACAAACTTTTATTCGTCATTTTTTAGAAATTATGATAACTTTAAAATCCGTTCAGCTAATAATATTCCTGGAATATTAAATTAATATTAATGTAATATTAAAATAATATTCCTATAATATTGTATTATATTTAATTTAAAAATAATAAACAAATAAAAATTCAAATTAATAATAAAATAATATCCCTAAAATATTACACTAATATTCCAGGAATACTATATTATGCAGACAATATAATCTCATCAATACAAGTTTTTTAGTTTTTAATAGAGAATACCAAAATGCACGAACACCTTCAATGATTTTGCATTTTTGGATTCTCTATTAAAAATGAGAAACCTTTATTGACGTTTCAATGTAATGGGCAATTAATTTAAAAAAAAATTACTTGAATAAAAGTTTATTATTTTTTAACAAAGAATATAAGAATAGGAAAAAAATGAGGATTTCCATTTAAGATTCCGAAGCCCCACCCAGAAGAGTGGCAGAAAGCGATTTAATTTCTGTGGCACTCGATAGCCCCCTCCAGGGGGTACTAACTTCCATATAACCAATAGGTTCACTTTTTTGAACTGCATGCATCGCCTCTATCGCTGTTTAGAAACAATGGAACTAACGACTGAATGGCAGGAGATTTGAAATCGAGCATTTATTTCATAGAAATAATTGTTGATACGCAATAAAAAAATATAACCAAAAGTAAAAAAATTAATTATATGAAGAAAAATATGAATAAAGATTATGGAAAGGAAAACAATGGTATACATTTTAAGAAAAACTCATTGTAATTTTGATGTAATACAAATTTATTAAAAACATTGTTTACGCGTTAATTATAATGCAGATATGATATTTCGAGATTGAACAATAAAAGCTCATTAAACAATCTAATTGCACATCGTTAGTAAAATTATTTTTAATAAAAATTATATTGTATTAAAATTGCAATTAAAATCACTCAATTAAATATAAATTAAATATTACAACATTAATATTTACAAATTAGCATCCTTACGAGTAAAACTACATTTTATATTAAGATAAATATAAGAATATATTTGTATAAGTATTTATGTAATATTTATATTTATATATAAAGATATTAAAATGTTCAGACTATATTCATGAAGTACACAAAATAAAATATATAAATATACATATAGTACTGTAACAATTTTATATACTTAAATCATTAAATATTGTATGAGATTCCTTTTCTTATGAGCCATTCTATCCTTTTAGCTATTGGGATTCTATGTGTTGGTAGATTCCTGGGAGTGGTGTAACTCGAAACAATACATTTAATGAAATAAAAAAGAAGCAGACAGAAAAAGAAAAACTTGGAAGTTGAAAAAAAATTAATTATATTTTTTAATTTAACTACATTATATAAAGATATAGCCAATACAAAAAAAAAACAACTTGCAAATAGATTAATAATGACAGAAAAAAACAAGGAAATTATACTTCATCAATTTTATTTATGTTGTAGTTGACTTTAATGGCTATATATATTTAAGGCCTCCAATTTTATTTATAATTATGCAATATTATCACTGAGTGTCACAATATTGTCGTAGACTCAGTGACACTCACTGAGCGTCACTTATTTTGCGAGATAATTGACAGTTTCAGAACATTTTGGATGCCCTGTATCCGCTGTAAACTTTAAGTATTTTTTTAGTTAAAATCATTTTTAATGAAACAATTATTTGTATTTACAAGCCAAACTATAATAAAATAAACCAACGCAAAATGTCTCAAGACACCCTACTTGGCAGGTGCTTTGGGATATTAAATATAACACGTGGATTGTAGATTAACATCTTTATTATATGAATAATCTTTTTTTATAACATTATTTCTATTATATTTAAATTAAAATATATTAAAACAAAATGTGATATTTCTTATGATTTATATAGAAACTCGGTCTATCGTTTTATTACAGAATAACGTCAAAATATCGTAGTGGTTTAAATTATCTTGTCTCAAACTCTTTGCTTCTTTTTCTTCTTTTCTGTGAAATATACACAATTCTTACTTAATAATATATTATCAAATACACATATTTAAATTCTTTTAATCCCCGAGCCCGGTCCGTGAGACCCTGAACAAAACTTCTTTATAATATTCCTTTACAAATAATGAAACTTTAAACTCTAAATAATATAAATGTTCTTTTACTTTACAAATGTTCAGTATTCATCTTATATATGCAATTCAGTTATATTCTTTCAAAATATAGTTGTACATATCGGTGAAACAGAAGTACGGATACCTATATTCGAGGGTGGCGTGATAGATATTAGACGGTTCTTATGTAAATTTGTATAGAGCATATACTTTTTAAAAATATATTGTTTATGATTTAAAATTATTTTCATTTTATATTTATTTTATAATTTTTTATTACTAGAATAATAACGAATATAAATTTTATTATCCGTAAAACAGAATCAGAAACTACCCATAGAGAACACCATCGCTTAGAATCCTTCTACAGAGCATTATTTTCAACACTGGTAGTTGTTTAGAAGACATTGTAGGAAACTGGATTAACACTTGGAAAAACTCTTGTAAGCCATCAAATGTCGCATATGTCATGTTGACAAATGGCTTAGAAAATACGTCGAGTAACATTGACGAGAAGGCTAGACAACGTGTAGTAAGCGTTATCGAAATCTAACATCTAAAAAATTTGACAGTTTATTTAAAAGTAAACTGAATTACCAATAACATCATATAAATACTTATCTAATTAATAAGAAACAAATTACACGGTACTACACCGGAGACTCCATAAATTCCCTTTATATTCATTGGAGAAAAATTTGAATGATGTTATTGGTAATTCAGAAGAATGCTTTGTAGAAGGATTCTAAGCATTGGTATTCCCTATGGATACCATCGAAATGGCAACAAATTTTCGAACAAAAAGGCGCATATTTGACTTAAATCGGATAATTGTATGTTAAATAAAGCATCAAAATAAATGAACAAAATAATTTATTACTTTTAAACATAAAGATTTTAATACTTTGTGTCCCTGTTGTTTCAGGGGTGCAGATTACAAGATAGTCGCAGTTACTCGTACAGTTTATTTGCTTCAAAGAAAGTTTTGTTTTGCATAAGAATATTATTATAGGAAAAGAAATTTATTTATCAGATTTATTTACTTGTTCAAAGTAAATTAATTTACTTCAAACGTAGCTCTTACTGAATGTAAATATTAATTATTAATAACAAAAAAATTATGTATTTTAATTAAATAAATAATTTGCTTATGAAAAATAATGTCTGGGTATAGCTTGTCAAAGGAAAGGTTTCTAAAAGCCATTTTTTAGCCCAGGTTTTGTAATTAGAATATAAATTTATTATTACAATTACTTTGTATAAAAAATACATAATATCATTCATCAAATTTACTTTGTGAAATAACTATTTTCAAGGGATTTGATTTATAAAATAATTAATTAATTTTAAATGCAAATAATGTAATAAAATACTGTGCGCATGGAATTTACTAATTATTTTAAAACCAAACTTTCTTGAAAATAATTATTTCAAAAGATTAATTTGATACAGAAAATTAGTTAATTATTGCAGAAAAGAATGTCATAATTCGGATTATGAAATATTTCATAATTTTTAATTTTATTTCAAAATCAGCTTTTGTATTGGGAAATTACATTATTCCCCTTCTTCAAAGTAAAAGTAACGTACATTATTCTCAGCGTATTCAATAACTGAAGCAGGTTTTAAAATAAAACAATATACATTTAATTAGTAGAATAAATTATTAAAAAGAAGTATTTATTTAAATCGATTATTGATTCATTAAAAATAATTAAATTAAATCGAGTATATAATTATATTTGTACCAAATTAAACGTTATTAGGTTTGATTTTGACTTATAGAATTTATATATAAAACAACTTAGTTATAAACAGTAAAAAATATGGTTGATTTTTAATACTTTTTACATTTAACAAATTTGCATTTTACAATAAAATCAAACTATAAATGGATTTTAATATTTTTAAAGATATTTTTAAAAGGTTCACTAGAATAAATTTTTTAAAAAGTAAAATGTTAAAATAATAATGGCATTTTTGTCTTGGTGAACTTGTTATAAAAATGTTTACAAATATTAAAATCCTTTTATATTTTCATTTTATTAAAAAATACAAATTTGTTTAATGCTGAAAATCAACCTCATTTTTGAATATTTATAACCAAGTTGTTTTATAAGATATTTTATACATTGATTTGGTTTTATAAACACTGTTTTATCCTTTATACGAATCACTTATTATACAATGATTTATAATAATCCTGTTATTAAATCATCGGTTGAAACGAAGATTGTGACTGAGAAAGATTCTATTATAAAACATTTTAGATCAATTTATTGTAATGTGTTTATCAAAGTCATCCTTTTGGGTGGCAACGCGAGGTCTTATGTTGCGTTAGCGACGTGGAATACTTTAATATAGCTACTATAGGAAGTCTTAGCACACCCGGCGTATTCTCCAGACCTTGTCCGATGAGACTTCCACTCGATTCAATTCGTATGTCATAGTTTATCTCATACACATTTTTTTAATGCTAAGGAAGAGCGAAAATTTGTAAAGAGCTTTATTCATCCTAAAAGTGAAGACTTTTTTTATCATGGTACTTACCATCTGATTTTAAGATAGTAAAGATAGCTAGATTATTACAAAATATACTTTGACTGAAAAATACTGCAATGTAATATACAATGACTATGTAACTTAACTTTAACTTAATTACAATGTATTAACATTATTATTTATACGTTATCATTATTATTTTTTTAGCTGAAAAAAGCCTGCTGTTTCGCCAGTATCAGACTTTTACGAGAAACCGACACTGGCGAACACGACGGAGCAGATCATAAGGAAATATTCCCGGCGGCGACTGACACTGTCACGGTAAGCCGCCGGGGTTCGGTGAACTAATAATGGGTAATATCTTCCGAGACTCCACACGCTCGGAGTAGATGGATGGATCCTAAGATCACTGCCTTCTGCATACGGCTTGTCAGAAGTTTGAAATCTTTCTGGCAAGTCGGTATGATTCGCAGTTCCTGGTCATCCCTCCCATGACACCGATTATCAGGACAACGAGCTTCGCAGAATAGTTCTTATACAGCTTCCGCAGATCCAAGAGGAGGTTTTGATATTTCGTCCGTTTCTCATTCTCCTTGGCAAATACGTTCATATCGACTGGAACCGAGAACTAAATGCTGTATATGTTCTTCGATTCTTTGTCAAAGATAAGGTAATCACAGCTTGTTGGCTGTGATTACCGGATAGTCGAGATGGGAAGTTCCAAAGTATTTGGCACTTTCCATTATCGACAACGTACTCAATATGCCCCGGAGCGTACAGCAGAGCTGGGTTTTCGTCAACACCATGGTGGTACCGCAGATGGTGATACAGCATCCTCAACGTCACATTGTGTCTGTGGATGTAAGACGAGACCGAGACGTTGTTCACTAGTGTCGACAAAGATATTATCCCAGACATAGCGACGTTCCAAGGTGTTGACAACCCCATCCTGATAGGGAAAGACGAAACCCTCGGTACCAGACTTCAAACCTGCTAACTTTAAGAAGCCGAACGTTAAGGGCTTTCAAAGCACTTTTTCCTCCACGATCCTAAAATAATGGCTGCGGAGTACTTTTCTTACGTGTTGGTCATATAGTTCGGCTTCTATTGCTGTTTTCATGCAGATTTTAATTCTATTATTATCGAGAGAGAGAATGTTTTCATTTCTCTCTCGATCTTCTCGCTGCTCGAAGCTAAGACCGAGGTTGCCTGCTGCTGTTTCTGCCACATTGGTTGCGCATTCATGTTGATGTACCATGCGCAGCAGGGGGTCCTCACTCCTCGCTATTACGTGTGCTGTGTTCAGAACCACTCTGTCGTAAAGACACTCCATGTTCAAAAGTTCCCGTCCTTATTAATTATTATTATTTATTATTTATTACTAATTGTTATATATAATAATAATACAATTTCTGCATACTATTTGATATCGATTGGCGTCTATAAAATTGCAAGACAATTTCTGAAGAAAACTTAATTTAGCATTGTGAAATTTACTTTAAATTAAAGAATTAAATTTTATATGTCAAACGTTTGTTTGCGTATCCAAAATGATGCATATGCATAGCATTAAGGTGCCGAAGACAAATACGTGCACAGAATGTTGATAAGGCACGTAGCGACGCAAAAAATGAAGAAAGAATTTTGTTTTACCGCGAGGAAGTATCGACGTACAAAAATCTTTGCACCAAATTGTACAGAGTAAATTAATTAAAACTCTTAATAATATAAACGATATAAGCGAATTAAATTAATGATTCGAACAAAGGAGTTATCTCGAGTATCCTTTTTACTGGTCATAAAAGACATAAAAGTTAAATGAAGAACACTCGAAGAATGTATTTTTTCCGACGCAATTATTTTATTAAATGTTTCATCGAGAACATACAAATGTTTAATTACTACATTTATTATTTTTATAAACTTTTAGACATTCCGTTCGTTTTGATGTTGAATATCATATCGAATTTTAGAAAGCTGTTAGATGGAGTGTTTTTTTAAACATTGCATATTTAGTCAGTTTATATTAAAATGAAGTTTTAATTAAAATGTACTTTATTCTAAAAGCTCTGGTCTGAACATTGTTATATGAAATATTATACATGGATATAATATGAAATGTATCCACGTTTTTATTCATTAAAAATGTTAGTAACGTATCCTAAGGTAGATATAATACGCTTGGTCCATCATCATGATTTTACAATTGAAAATATTAAAAATATGGAAATTGTTAATTTGTAATGTTGAGATTGAAATAGTTAAAATAATTGGACGTATATAAACAATATTTCACATATCCTCTAAGGTACGTCATATTTTTGACATCCCAAAAATATCATTATGTGATATTGCGATATTTCAGCAGTATCATTTACTGATGTTTCTAGAATATGTTTATCTCAACGATATCAATGATATCATCTACATATATCTCATATATCTGTAAACTTTTCTGACATATATACATTTACATGTATGGCACATATGTCAAATGTATAATTTTTTACATGGGATACTAAAATCCTGGCTACCCACAAAAAATAATCAAGAAAACTACTCTCATCGTTTAAAGAACTCCTCGTACAGGGTGTTTCTTTTTTAACTTGACACTTGTGTTAAAATTAAACAGTCCACTGCCCCCTTATGGGTGGGGTGGAGGGTAACTTCAGAAACATAAATATTCCCGTTTCTCCATTACCACTCCCTATTTTTGACGTCATTATATCCGAGATATATATATATTTCCATTTACGTAATTATTCACCATATATATATATATATATATTTCCATTTACATAAACATATGCATATTTATATTCCGGTGGCAGCTCCTTTTACCTGTTCTCTGATAATACTCAACTAACAGCAGCTCATTAACATTACTTAACGATTCATTACGTGCAACTATTTCATTAAAAATCTACCAAATGCATATTAGCGCACAGGCAAATGCATTGTTTAATTAATTCGAGAGAGCTGACTTTCCACCACGGAAATTTTATTCATGTTTGGACGAAATTTTCTTTGAACTGTTTCGCCTTTAGCCTACTTTTTTTATAAATGGTTAATCGAAAAAAAGTTGATCAAATGACAGCGAGTCATCTTCGCGGACGCATTACCGCGCGGTAACGCAATTTTTCGGCATCCCTTGATAGTATGTCGAAGTAATAACTCGGCGGGTAATTGGCAAAAGGTCTTTAACATCTGCAGCCCTATTTAGTTTGCAAACTTACCTCTAGGGTGAAGAGGAGACTGACCTCTTTCATCTTCCGCAAATCAATAGTGTCGAAAGGGTACGTTTATACGGTATTTACATCACTGTCACACATTCCGTGAATTAAACAAGTTTAACGTTTATGTTTGAATTGTGGGAATGTGTATCTTATGTACGTTTTACCATACGATATATTCGAGATATTTAAAATTACATTCCATTTAATAATTTATGGGTTATTATACGTGTTCCGTATGCTATGACTCCATATGAGTGTCATATATGCTGTACATACGCATCATATTTGTGGCCACGTGTACATATACGGGACATATACAAGGTGTACCGGTTAATAATGTGGATTTTGTAATCGAACAAAACATGATAATGTCAAAGGAAACGTCAAAAGTGCTTTATTCAAAGTAATGTCTATTGCTTGCTACACAATTTCCCCATCTTTCAGGTAATTTGCGGATACCGTCGCAACAGAACTTTTTTTGTTTTGCGGCAAACCATTGATAGACTCAATTTTCCACTTCTTCGTACATTCTGAAGTGCTCGAAATTTTGATGAACTCAGAAAGTGCATGTGCCATCGATCGGAACAAGTGGTAATTTGAAGGAGCAAGGTCTGGTGGATAAGGCGGAAGGGTTTAGTAGAGCCCATTAGTATTAGAATACACTTATCTCTCTATTTTACGAAAGTTTCTCCCATCTTTTCCATTTTTCCTCCATCTCTGCTAATCTTTCCTCCATTCTCTTCTAATTTTCCCTATTATCCCTTTTCATCTCTTATGAGTCTCTTTTTTTTTCTTCTCTTTCCTCGTCCAGTCTCTTCCACATACCTTCAAATCCTCTTCTACATTCTTGCAGAATCTCTTGTATCCCTAACTCTCTTCCTTCCTCTTTACATCTCTTTCCCTCCTTCTCTACCTCCTCCTCTCCCCTCTCTCTCTCTCTCTCTCTCTTCGCCTACATTGAAAAGTCCCCCATATATAAAAATAGTAATTTTTACTATAATATTTTTCTCAGTGTAGTTGATCGATCAAGTGTTCGATTTCAATTAGTACATTTTTTAGCTGTGAAATACGCTGGCTAGGATCCATAATTGAATCATTTGTTGTAATATGCTTTAATACGCGTTTGACTGCTGAATTTAACATATATTACAAGTTGAATCAGTATTGTATTAAAGTTAATTAATGTTATAAAGACGCCAACATGGGGTTTTGTGCTGTTTCAACATATACACAGGGTGTTCATTTTATATTTTTATACGTAGTATCTCAAGAAATACTTATCAAATACAAAAACTGATCCGAACAAAAGTTTAGTGTTTTCGTGGAGGCTATTGATGCTGACGTCGCCTCAATAATTTTTGTGAAATTAAAATTTTGCAAAAAAAGATCACGAATAATCTCATTTTTAATAGAGAAATCAAAAATACAAAATAATGACAGGTATTCCAATTCAAGTATCTATTAAAAAATAAAGAACTTGTATTCATCAGATTTTGTTGTAAAATTATAATTTCCAATATTATAAGTAGTTTTTATATTTATTTTTAACGTTCTGCTTCGTTTATAATGTTTAAAGATATAATTTTAAAGAAATGACTCGAATAAATGTTTATTATTTTTAAATGAAGAATCCAAAAGTATTTTAAAAAATTGGGTGATTCAATTTAAGATCCTCGAGTACCTTGTATGTACAGGGTGTTCAAAAAGTTCGGAAACGACTTTAAATAAAAAACTGTTGAGAACAAAAGTTGTTGAAAAATAATAAACTTTTATTCAATTAATTTTTTTTAATTTATGGCAACGTTAAAACCCTATCAGCAAATAATATCTGGAATATTATATTTATATTAATGTAATGTTACAATAATATTAAATTAATTATTATTACTCTTAATATAATAATCCCAAAATATTCAATATTCCTGGAATATTATTATAATATTTTGGAAAAATTATTTTAATATTCCTGGAATATTATTAATATATTTTAGGGATATTCTGTTAATAAAAATAAAATTATTTTTTAAGTTTTTGTTTTTTACAATATTCTTTATTGGAAAATAATAAACTTTTATTAGTCATTTTTTTATTAGTCAACCAAAAAGGTTGTTTCCTTAAACCCAGGTGGTAATTTTGGGTCGAGCAAAATTAAGGTGAAATCTTCAATGTCGCAATTTGTTTAAACGATACGATTTAATGATCATCTATTCTTTTTTTCAGTACAGATGCTTAAAGTACATTTGACATCCTACGTTGAACATCATCTTATTGCCATAGGAAAACAAAGTAAATTAATGAATATATAGGAATAGCAACGCCAGGTCAAACCTTACAACTTTAATAATATTTGATAAATAATATGAGATTTAGCAACATTGTCTCTGTTCACGTACACGTTAGATATAACAATATCATGGGTTTAGTTTGGAAAGAATATGTCAGTAGACAATTTTCTTCTACTTTGGCTCCGTACTATTACAATAGTGTTCTTCCACGTGGGATTTCATGTGCATATAAGAGAGTGTACATATGTTACACTCAAAACTGGTGAAAAATATCTAAAGAGGTGTTTTACGATTGTGCAATGAAAGTTAATATCTTTGCATTTTAACAATAATTTGGAATTGGAACCCTTATAGAACTATAACATCTAAATAACACAAATTAAATATTGAGATTTCAAATTTACGTAAAATAAATATTGATTAAACTTTATTTTTTTAATAAGCTTTTATTTAATATTATTGACACATAGTTTTAGTATGCAAATTGAGGATATTAAGACAATTTTAATGTTGAACTGTAAAACATGAACATTAAATTTACGTTAAATGTATGTTAATATTCTGTCAGAAAATGTCAAGTACATTTAATTTAAATCTTCATGTGTCAGCAATTTAACATTACTCTAAAGTGGTGCTTTTACTGTACTTAATAGCTATACATGCTTCGTTATTTGTGAACGAAATGTAATAGCAGTAAAACTAACAAACATAAATGTAATTCTGTAGAACAACATTGCATTGGTTTAAACCGTCAGTATGTTTTTTTTTCTTATTATGATAGCTAGTAGTTTTGAGCATACTTTATATTCAAATTTATATCATTAATATTGAATCTTTTATTTTGGAAAATAGACTTTTAGAGTAAATTTAATGGTTGGTTTTTTTTAAGTAATGTAGTCAAGTAATAGCAATTCAGACATTGTTAAATTTAGTAACGATTTTATAATTGTAAATTATACAATTCTTTATAAATATATTCTTTGTAATAATGAACGTGAATATGGTAAACTTTTAAATATGGTAAAATTATCAGTATTAAATTTTCTTAATCATTTATTGACGTTTTGAAAAAACATTTCTTATAGTATATATAATTCATAATTTTCGTTAATTAATCGTCTATAGGGTACATTATTAATTAATTACACTATTTTTAAAAGTATTGATTGTATTGAATTTAAATAAATATTTATTTACATATGATATTAAATGTTCAAGTATCTATATAAATATATAGATTTATATAGATACTTTATATATTTACTCTTTTATGTAAAAATGTACAATTTGTAAATTACATATATTCATATTTTGGTTATTAAGATATCAGAAAAGTTAATATTACAAGCTTGAATTAATTAATTAAGAAGCTATAAATACAGGAAATTATAGCTAATTTCATGTTATATTGAGATATTTTTACAATATTTATAATATTAATTTGTTTTTTTATTGCTTCATTATGTAAATTTTTATAAAAAAAGTTGATATTTAAATACTACTAAATCTCTGTTTCATATCACACAATTTTGTATTATACGGTTTCCTTTATTTTTTTTATAAATAAAAAATTCATCATTCTTTAATTGTTCTTTATACAAAATTTTAAAAATAGAAAATTAATTTGTAAATACCAATGTCATGATATATTATGCACAGAACTGTTAATTTATATATATAATTTCTTTATTATACAATATGTCAATATAATTTACTATGATATTTCTTTGAATAAATATAATTTTTTATAATATTCATCATAAATATTAATGATTGCAATTTTTTTAATTACAAAAAAAATATATAATATTGGAATATATTGACAGATTAAATACAGTAAAAAAGCCAACCACGAAAGTTGTTTTCAATATTTATAATATTATTATTATTATTATATTAAATTAAATCTATTCAAATAATTGTCATTCTTTTCTTATAAACATAGTTTAGTGGTGGTAAATATTAAAACGTCAATATTTTAACAATTTCTTTCACGAGACTTCTGAGTTAATGTGACAATGATATTTTCAGATATGACAAGTAGAAAGGTATGATAAGTAAAAAATCTGGTTTATATTTTTGTTAAAAGGATGTTAAATAATTGATGAAGGAGAAAATATTATTTTTATATTTTATGTTTTGAGTCATAGATCCTATTATTTTATGCAAATAGTATAAATTTATATTTATTCAAACTCAATACGAACTTGCTTAATAAATTAAATAAAAGTATATAAAAACAATTAATAATTATAGTTTTACGTTTTTATTTTATATTACTCTAAATTGCATTGGTGATATAATTCTTTTATATAACTTTAATTGGAAGATAAATATGAAAAATCAGTAATTGTCACTACTGTGTAACATCGGATAAAGCAGTAAATGATGAAAGAGATAATAATTTAATTACGTAATTTTACAGTTATACAGAAACAATATTAAGCAAATTTATCTTATTGCAAAAAATTGTTTGTCACGTATAATACAAATTATTATTACATCATAAAATACTGTAGAGTTTGTTCAAATATAATATAACTAAATAAAAGCTATTTTTTAACTTTATTTTTATATTATTTTATATATACATTCAAAGAAAAACAAATTAATTTAAAATAATGTATGTAGAAATATCAATCATATTTATATTAAGTAACATTAATTTTGTTCAAATAAATAATTTAGTAGGTTTGTTTACCAGCAAACCTTATCGGAAAATAATACTATATTTTCTCTGAGTGTAATAATTTTTATTTTAATAATTATATGCCATCAGTTTCCTCTGTTATATGATTTATAAACTTTGTTATTTTTGTTAGTTATACACAATGTTTGCCATTGATGGATTCGTATGAAAAATAAATCAATAATTTTTGATAAGTAAATGTTCTTCTTATTTTCTGTATATAATTATTTAAAATAAGAAAATTGTTTACTGTAGTTTTAAAAGTAATTCTTGAAGAACGTTTTCGAAGGGAACAGATTCACCAATATGTATATGTAAATTGGAAGCATATTAATTTGTATTGCTTTTCTATAAAATAAAACTAGAATAAAATTAGAATTTAGAAAGTTAATATTAATATTAATCGTTTTATATTTTACGTAATTTGTTTTAATACTTGGAATAACGTTTTAAATGTCTTATCTTAACATTTTTTAGCCCTAGAAATAAATACCGAAGTCCAATTGACCCTGGAAACAAAGACGTGTTGCCATATGGCAACAGCAATCTCAAAATTACAATGAACTCTTCGTAGTATTCTAATGGCCCATTTGATGGAAGGTAACGTTAAATTTTCAAATGCGAACCCCCATTTTTTATTGCATATTATGATTTAGCGCTAATAACAAAGTAACTTTGATATGTAACATTTTTTTCGAATTATTGTAGATGGCGCTGCAAACGGTGAAAATTGGGTATTGTACGAGAGTCTCGTATCTTATAACATAAACATTCAATCAGAAAAATGTTAAGAACAAAAGTATAATATTTTCAAGGGCACTATTCAAGTCCGCGAAAGTAAACTCACGTCCCTCCTTTGCCCCTTACTATGGGATGCTTGATACGTGATCATGTCATTAGGTCTTGGAGCAGATAATGAAACAAGCATCATCCAGGAACAACGACATGGACGTATTAGTTTTATGTTCCGTATTCTGTTTTATGTTTTATAACCCGAACTGTCAAGTACTCCGCGAATGTTGTATTTTTTATTAAGATAGGAAAATCGGAGACAGGCTTTCTGGACTGCCCGAATCCGATGACGAATTTCAATTGTGAGACAAGGTCTATAAACAACATCAGCGAAGTCAATGATAGATAATAGAAGCGAATGAAATAATTAGAGTTTTAGCTGAGGCTGTAATAGCTGCCGAAAAGGATATAATGTTCTTAGTCGCAGGAATGCTGTTTTGCTTTTTGTAGAGACTTGCCGCTCAAAATGTCATTTACTATCAAATCAAGATTTCATAAGTTGTCGACAAGATGAATTTCAGACATATTAATGCAGGATCGAATTTTCTGCTGTGAAATCGCATTCCAAATCTCGACCAACCGCGTTATTAACTCATGAAGGTTAGATGGTTGGTTGCCTCTCCAAGCCCCTCGGTCGTCGCCTCGTAAAGTCCCACACGTGTCAATTGGATTCAAATCCGGCCTCATTGAGGGATGAGGAAGCACTCTTACGTCGTGGTCAGCTAGAAACTGTTGCGAGATAACAGCGGCGAGAGTACGTGCATTATCGTGCATTAACATGGAATTGCGTCACCTACGATGTCACAAAGGAAGAACGTGTGGTTCCAACATATTGCGCACATGACGATCAGCATTTAATGTTGCACTAGGTAGTACAACGATTAAGACGGTGCGTCTATCGTACCCCTAATAACACAAAATATTCCTGGGACGTTCTGATAATATTTTTCCTTATTCCAGCAGACGTTCTAGAAATATTCGAAAATGTATCCACCCTTTCCATCAGACGATTCCTATCTCCACCATCCATACAACTGGAAAGAGAGGATGCAGGTTCAGTGTCATCTACTAATGAAGCATTTATACTTAACAACCTCAACGGCCGAGAGGATAAGACGATACGTTATTAATTCGAAGTTCCGTAGTTTGAATCTCTGTTTATAAATTCTTTTTTAAATTAATTTTAAAATAACCTAACATAATATTTTAAAACGTACTAAGAAAACTTGTTTGAAATATTTCTGGCATATTTTGAAACATTCTCAGTGCATTCCAGAAATATTTCTTAAAAATATTTTAGGAATGTTTGTACCCTGGACATGAGTACATTTCTGGAATGTACCACATTTGTTGCAATAAGGAGAAATATTATCACAACGTCCCAGGAATATTTCGTGTTATTAGGGAGGTCATTCCACCCCTAACCATGATAGAACCTATATTAAACGCTTGTACCTCGTTCAGATGATTTTGTTGCAACCGTATACCTCGTCGACGTCGAGTTCGAATCCTTCTATTCTAATGGAAGAGACCAAATCTGGACGTCAATTCAACGTTTTCGTCATAGTTGATTCAACAGAGATTCAAAGAATGTGTTTCCTTAGGGACATAATAATTTTACAAATCGTAATATCGTAAATAATGAATTCAGTAATTAAACTAATGTTATTAATATTGAATAATACAGTTAATGATAAATAAATAAATTATGTCATAATAAAACATAGGACCTACATGTCATAAATAAAACATAGGTCCTACATAGAACCCATCTACGTGGGTTCCTATGTAGGACCTTGAGATCCTACGTGGGATCCTACGCAGGATCCTACTCCAAATCCCTACGTAGGATCCTACGTAGGAATTTTGCATAGGGCTGTACCAATTTATTTGATGGTACAGTACGACATTATAATTTTTAAAATTATAACTCATTTTTCGTATAATTGTTTATTTTAATTTTTACTGTTCTTTCAATTTGGTTGATGTACGTTTTATCGCAATCTTTACAATTGATTTTGCATACAACATATTCTAGATCCATCATCTCCAGATGGTTTTTTCTCTAATAATAATATTATCAAGTTTGTTATTAATTATATTAATTCTCCATTCTTTGACATTTAAGTTATTAACATTTTCGTTATTCAGTTATATTATTATTTTTATGAATTCTATTACGCATGTCTTTCAATGAACCCGCCAGGATAAGAGTTATCTTTTAAAACGTTTTTAACAATCTTCAAATTCATATCACGAAATTTGGTATACGTAAGTTTTATTGCTTTGTCAATTTCGAATTGAACTTGAATATGATGATATATTAAACTTACTCATTGTAGAATTTAATACAACATGTGACCTATATCCAAAGAAATTTGTCTAGAAAACCCATGTTTACAATTAGATTCATACGTTTCAAATCGCACCATCCGTTATATCAAACAACAACGACGGCCTACAACTGACTTCACAAAGCAATCATACTGGCGGAAGATAAATTTCATGACATGAATTTAAAAATTGTATAAAATATTTTATAATAATACAATAACAGCATTCCTTTTGTCTGCCTGGCAAAATTTACAGAAGATTGAAAAATCTATCAGACGATATGAAATACTTTCACGAAGAATTATCAATTAAATTTAAAATAACCAATGAAGTTTCCATTATGTATTTTAAAGTGATAATTAATTGAAAAAATCCAAGATGTGCTTAGAAATAATTAATTTATTTAAAATAATATTGTTTATTTAAATAAATGATTCAATAGTGGAAAAGTTACATAACAATAATTACGAATTACATAACTAGTAATTAAGAATTTGTTGCGACAATCGTTTGAATTTGTGATGAACAACTTTATAATTGTTGTAAGAGTTGTGTAAGGATTGCATAGATGTGTAAAGGTCACGTAGGGGCCGCATGGAGGACGTGTAGCGGTCGTATGAAGATCCGTAGAGGACATATAGAGGACGCGTAGAGATCGCATAAAGATCCCATAGAGGACGTACGAGGGTCGTTTGAAAAGTAAGGTAAATGACACACTGATGGCAATCCTAGTATCGAAATCAGTTTGGGACCATTTAGTTTCATTCCTCAGAAGACCACATGCATAATTACAGTTCAGAGCTCGGTGTGGTTATTGTTTGTTCGGTAGAAATACAAACGTGTACCCGCGATTTCCGAAATCATGGAAAAAACAGAGATTCGAGCTGTAATAAAATTTTACTTTTTGAAAAAGAAAACGACCATCGAAATAAAAGTGAAGCTTGCCAATGTTCTCGGTGACTCTTCTTCTTCATTGAAGACCGTAAACTTCAATGTTCCCGAGTTTAATCGGAGTGGACGCCCTAGTGATGTGACAACTCATTGTCACATCACACTGTCACATTGAGATTGCTAACGTTGTAGGAATCTCAAGCACACGCGTATATAACATTTTGTATAAACATTTGGACATGTAAAAGCTTTATGCACGATGGGTGCAATATTTGCTCACCGTGGACCAAGAACACGTCCAAATGGATGTTTCTTCAGAGCGTTTGACTCGTTTTAAACGTAATACAAACGATTTCTTGCATAGATTAGTGACTATCAATGAAACTTAAATCCACCACTACACGCCGGAGACGAAGGAACAATCAAAGCAATTGATAGCCAAGGGGGAACCTGCTCCGAAGAAGGGAAAATCGATACCGTCTGCCGGTAAGGTCATAGCAACGGTTTATCATCTTTATAGACACTTAGCGCAGGAAAAGACGATTACTGGAATGTACTATGTAGGTTTGTTGGACAAGTTGAGCGAAAAAATTAATAAAAAACAGTCCCATCTAGCCAAAAAAAGTCTTGTTTCATCACGACAATGCACCTGCTCACACGTCACTCGTTGCTATAGTCAAAATGCATGAACTTCGCTTCGAATTGCTTAGCCATCCATCCTATTCGCTCAATTTGGCCCCTTCGGACATCTTTTTGTTGTCGAACTTCATCAAATTTGTTGGAGGACAACAATTTCATAGAAATGACGAAGTGATGTACGCTGTGAATGACTACTTTGCACGTCTAGAGAACATCATCATAGGAACATCGTTGAACGAAATGTATCCAGCTCGAAGGAGATTATATTGAAAAATGAAAGTGAATTTTTCAATTTTGTTCGTATTTTCGTACTGGTTTACCTTACTTTTCGAACGACCCTCGTGTAGAGGTGTATAGATGTCGCATAGAGGTTGCATAGAGGTTATGCAGTGGACGAGTAAAGGTCGCGTAAGAAATGCATAGAGGTCGTGTAGGCGTCGCGTAGTGGTTACGTAGAGGTCGCGTCGGCGTTACATTACACACAAATAGATAGATTACATTACACACAGATCTGTAGGGCTTATACAAGTCTAATGTAGTTGGCGGTACGGTTATATAATGATAATATAATACATGTGTATTATGGTAGGATTTATGTTGCAGTCGTTCAGGGGCTTTGCAGGAATCATTTGGTAATTATGTAGATGTTACATAGGACATTAAGAGGATTTTTTAAAGTTGCATATGTATCATTTAAGGATCACGTAATAGTCACGTAAAATGTGGAAAACATAAGTAAACAATTATGCTCTAAATTGATTTTATGAAACAAAATTGTTCGTAATAGACAAATGGTTTATTTATGAAAAAGTATAAGTTTAACCATTTTTTGCCATTATGAATTTTTTAAATTTGACAGTATGTTTATATACAGAGTGAACAAAAAGTTTCGGAATGACTAATTATCTGAAGAATTTAATATTATCAAGAGAGCTATTCAATTATGCTAAAATTAAGCCGCCCCTGCCCGCTTTGTGGGTGGGGCGGTGGGTAACTTTAAATGTATATGAAAACCCTCTATTATTCTACATTTTTGATTTCCCGATAGAAAAATAATAAACACTTAATCGTGTAATTTTTCAAAAGTATGATAATTTTAAAAGTTATAAACAAATCAAGATGTTACAAATTGAATTACAAATGTTCATAATATTGGAAGTAATAATTTTACAGAAAAAATATTGTAAATAAAACTTTCTTGTTTTTGAATAGAGAATCTAAAAGTGCATAATTGCCCCATCTCGGCCACCTGTCTGGATGGGACAGGGGCAGCTGTAAAATTTCAAGTGATATTCTCCTAATTTTGTTGAGATTGTAGATTCTATATCCAAAAAGAAGAATATTCATGACATTTCTTCTGTAAAATTATTATTCCCAATATTATGAAGATTTGCAATTTAATTTATAACATTTTGATTTGTTTATAACTTGAAAAATTATCATACTTTTGAAAAAGTAACCGAATAAAAAGAACAACAAATTCAAAAATACAGAAAAGTTGCAGGGTAACCATTTAATTGAATAGTTCTCGTGAGAATGTATATAAATTTTTCGATTTTATGCGTATTTATTTAGATAATTAGCCGTTTCGAAATTAGTTGTTCACTCTATATATGGCGTCTTCAAAAAACCGCAATATTTATGTTTATCGTTTATTTACAGAAAATTATAAAATTAGCTGTGTTATACACACTCAAATAGTTTGTTTATTCATTATTGTACCCATAGGGAACACCAACGCCCTATCATCCTTCTAAAGAGCATTATTTTCAACATTGGTAGTTGTTTAGAAGACGTCCTAGAAAACTGGATTAACGCTTAGAAAAACTCTTGTAAGCCGTCAAATGTGACATATGTCATGTTGAAAAATGACTTAGAAGAATTCGTCGAGCAACATTGACAAGAAGTCTAGACAACGTGTAGTAAGCGTTATCGAATTCTAACCTCTAAAAAATTGTACACTTTATTCAAAAGTGAACAGAATACCAATAACATAATTCAAATTTTTTTCCAATGAATATAAAGGGAATTTATGGAGTCTCCGGTGTAGTACCATGTAATTTGTTTCTTATTAATTAGAGAAATATTTAGATGATATTATTGGCAATTCAGTTTACTTTTGAATAAAGTGTCCAATTTTTTAGATGTTAGAATTCGATAAACCTTACTACACGTTGTCTAGCCTTCTTGTCAATGTTGCTCGATGTATTCCTCTAAGCCATGTCATGTTTCAACATGACATATGGCGACATTTGATGGCTTACAAGAGTTTTTCTAAGCGTTAATCCAATTTTCTACGTCTTCTAAACAACTACCAGTGTTGAAACTAATGCTCTGTAGAAGGATTCTAAGCACTAGCGTTCCCTATGGGTAATTATTTGTTTACACTTATCAATAATCTTGTTCTAAAAGTTATTCCACAATTTTTAATTAAATAATGAAAAATTATTCAATTATTTCCAAAGCAATTGATCATTTAAGAAATAATCAGTTATGCCCATCGTTGTTCATGAGTAATCCTACTCATCTCTTTCTAGCTTCATCTATATTATACTTCAGGGTCCCCACGTAATTCGAGTCCCAATTAGTTAGTTCAAGTATTTCTTGAAATGTTACATAATCTTGTACAGGGCAGCCCCGATTTGCGGACAATTCGTATGAATCCACCGACTATTCACAAAAAATAACTTGTCAGAGGATTTAAGAAAATGCATTAGCTAAATTAACGTTGAACCAACTTTTGAATGTCCGGTTAGGAGACATTGAATCAACGTTGACGACTCAATATTTAATCAGTATTGAATTAAGATTGAATCAACGTGTAATCAATATTGAATCAGCGTTGAATTAGAGTTGCTACATATAGTAAAACAATATTGTTACTTTTATCCGTAAATTGCAGTTAAAGTGTCTTTGTTGATCTATAAGATTATCAATGTGTATTTTTTTTGTTTCGGCGAGTTCTTCCGCCTACACTGACTTTAAGTAACAAAGGTAACTAAACGGTTTAATCTGCTATACTTTTTAACCTTATCTTATAAGTTGATAATTATTTCACGTGCCGGATTAACTGTTGTGAAAGCTCAGAGCAACCTGGACATGAAGATTCTTCAAATAAAATTGCCAATTTCCAACAACAAAGTAAAAAATAAGTAACATCATTTCTATCGATTCATTCACTTTTAAATTATTATTTACCACGAAACATAGTAATTTAAAAATTCTGTTCTGATGAACAGAACAGTTTTAATGAAAAAAAAACCCGGAAAATATTTTCTGTACATGGTCCGACTTCAAAATAAAATGAATGACATTTATAAAATCATACATTGAACCATATATGGACATTCATGATCCCACGCATTATCGTACATGAACTCCTACATGGTCATATATGGTATATTACATATATGACTATGTATTGCCAAAATTAATATATGACTATATATGACCATGTATGTTCATATGTGATTATACATAGATTCATACGTGTCCATCTATGGAGAATTTTTTCTCGGAGATATATGAAAAAAACCATCTAATCCTTATAATTTTGTTAAAATCATTCTCGATTTAAAAAAATAGTGAAAAGTATATTTACATTATTTGTTTGAAACAACGAATATAAACGAAAAATATTAATTAATATACTTTTAAGATAATTAAGCGATTTTCTTACTTTTTTCCTTACATTTATTAAATTTCAAATTTGTATGATGAAAACTGATGGAGTTATTTGAATTGGCAAGATGGAGCGAAAAATGTGATACTTAATTATTATATTTGTTTATAATTATACAATGTTTTTAAATTATTGATTTTAAGAGTGAGAGAATCGTTGACGTTATATTTTCATTTTTAATTTTTTTTCTTCTAAACTTTGTATTATAATAAGATTTCGTGGAACAATCGATATTATAGATGAACGAATTTATGAATTTGTATAGTGGTGAAGAAAGCATCGATTTAATTTTTATACTTTTAACCCGCAAGCACGCACGTGAAATGAATAAGATATCTCACAACGAAAAATATATCGTCCTCCAACGAATAACTGTAAAATTATTTGTACCAGCAATGATGCGTAATATATAATATCATTAACTTCAGACAATAAAATGTTATTATCGATGTTATTCGTATGAAATTTATTTCAATTCCCAGTCGAAATATTACCGGTGACAATAAAATTAAAACATAAGTTTAATTTTTTTAAATTTAGAACTAAATGAGCAAGTAGTATAAAAATGCTAAAACTAGGAACAATTAAAAATACGTTAATTTACATCAAATTAAACAATTTGTCTTTAAAAAATGTAATCTGCCTAAATTAAAAAATTGTGTTATCATCTTCATAAAATGAGTTACGGTAAATCAGGAATAGAAATTTTATTCGTAAATATAAGTAAACATTTGATTATTTGACATTTATGTATACCTGAGAATTTTGAAAAACGTCAAAACTTGAATTTAAATTTAATTTCAAAAATATATAAATGGTATCTTTCTGTATAAAGAAAAATTATCATTTTTAGCTACTTCGTACCGTACGATCTCTTATGCCATAATTCAAATATCTTGCTACTGTTCCATTAGGATAGTGTTTCCCTACGTAAATTTTATTATACCATAGAATATTAATAAATATTGAAACTTTAAAATTTATTACTTTTTATATAGGGTGTCGCAAAATTCACGCAAGATTTTAATGTCGCGCCATTTGTGAGGTAAAGTATTGCCAAAGAAAACAAAAGTCAGCGTGACAGCTGGCAGTTCAGGGTTATTAAAAGTGGTGCGCTACACGAAAGAACAACGCGTTTTCATTGTTGAGCAATATTTCAAAAATAATTAAGGTTTGGAAGCTACAGTTCGCAATTACTTCTTGCGTCAATTTTGGGACACCTTATACTTTTGTAACTACAATTTTACATTCAATATTGAGTGATTTATGGTTTAAAACATTTCATCCTTTTAAGTATTCAAAATAATATTTAAAAATTCTCGATCTAAATGGTTAACTGTTTTATACAATAATTTGATATGTTAAAGAATATATATACTAATTTTTATATCAAATTGTCTATTTGAAAAATGATTAACGTCAATTGAATTGTTATATTAACAATTATAATTAACGTCAATAGGATTATTGTCCTTTAATGTGAATTTTTTAAATATGATGTGGTACCGTTTTCTATGGTTCTAGAAAATGTGACTATATCAAGTCTACAAAATTCATATATTTGTATGATAATATTTTGTGTATAGTAAAATAATTGAATTCCATTATACGGATACTTGGAAATACTCATCCAAATAAAATATTGCTAACAATATAATATTATCAATATAATTATCATATTGATAACTTTAACAGTTTATTATTTGACATTGACTTAATATTTCACCGTTCTGATTGTTTTGTTGGAAAGTTACACATCTCGCCTGTTTAAAGAAATTATTGTAAGCTTTAATTAATATAAAACTTTTTTAAAAATTAATTTTGTTGAAAATGGAACGGTCGAAAATTCGCACTATTATAAAGTATGAGTTCTTACGTGGAACTGCGGCATCGCAGACCGTGCGAAACATTAATAGTGTATTAGGCTCTAGTGTTACTACGCAGCAGACAGTGTCAAATTGGTTCGCCAAATTTCGTACAGGTAACTTTGACTTCACAAATGAGCCACGCGGTAGCCCAGAATCAAAGGTCAATAATGACGAACTAAAGGTCACCGTTGAGTCCGACCCATCTCAGAGTGCCTATGAATTATCGTTGAAGTTTGGTGTTAGCAAGAAATAAAACTAACTTATGTAGCTCAAATCGGTAAAGTGAAAAATTTGAATAAGTGTGTTCCACATGAATTGGATAAAAAGAGAAACAAAAGCGATTGGAAGCTTGCTTGATGTTGCTTTCTCGTCACAGATCTGATCCATTTAAGAATCGAATTGTCACTTGTGATGAGAAATGGATCCAATAAGACAATCGCCAACGTTCAGCACAGTGGTTAGACAAGGATGAATCACCAAAACACACTCCAAAGCGTAATATTCATCAAAAGAAGCTGATGGTGAGTGTTTGGTGGTCTAGCGCAGGTGTGATCCATTATGATTTCATGAAGCCTGGCTCATCGATCTCAACAGAAATATACTGCAACCAACTGGACGAAATGATGCAAAAAATTAAAGAAAAACAGCCTAGAATGGTCAACAGATCGAATCCTATCTGATTGCATGTTAACGCTAGACCACACACTGCACAAATTACTGTGGCAAAACTACAGGAATTGGAGATGGAACTTCTTCATCATCCTCCCTACTCACAAGACCTAGCCCCCACTGACTACCATTTCTTCCGCAATTTGGATAAGTTATTAATAGGAAAACAATTTATTTTCCGCTGTAAAATTAGCCTTCCAGGAATTCATTGACTCTCGTCCGCCAGGGTTTTATACCACCGGCCTGAACAACCTGCCGCTTAAGTGTCAAACGTGTATAGACATTATGGGTGCATACTTTGATGAATAAAATAATTCCTTATATTTGTTAGTTATCAACCAACTTTGCCTTTTTTCTACAAATTTCATCCTTGACGACCAAATGTTTTTAAATTAATTCATTTTACAAAAACATGTCACGAATAAAAGTTCCGCATTTTATAATACAGAAGTGAGGAGTTTTCAAATTTATTTTTAATTTTTTGTTTCGTTTATAACTTTCAAAATTATCATAATTTCTAAAAAAATTATCGATTAAAAGTTTATAATTTTTTAACGAAGTATCTATGAAAAATAAAAAACTGGGGAGTATCCATTTAAGTTTCTGAAATTCCCTTCCACCTAACCCAGAATGGGTCCAAACGACGACTTAATTTTGTCAGCATTGATAAAAATAGATCCAACGAAAATATTAAACTTTCAGTAATAGCAATTTTTTAAAACGATTCGTATTTCTCGAGATTATTAAGATGTGACACGATCAGGAAGTGCGCACTGAACTCGGGGATCAAAACCCGTGTCGCACCGAGCGAGCTCCAGTCCGTCCGTGGATTCCGGGACTGGTAAAGCGAAGGCTGGGCCCCAGGGAACTGGGGTAGGCTTCTGTGTGAGACCGAGGGTATACCCGCTCCCAGCTATTTTGGCCCGCCCCCCTACGCACGATGCGCTGGCAGAAAATCATATGGCTTTGCACGCAATGTTTAATAAAATGTTACACGAAAGAGGAGACAGCAATAGTGAGTCGGGGATGACTCGATCGGTGTCCTTGGGACAACTCTCGAGTGCAGCGAACCTGAGCTCGGAGAATGAAACCAAGAAAGAGGCTACAAACCTCAGAAAAATAGTGTCACTGATGGAGAAATCAGAACAACAGGAAGGAGAGTACATAAAGGAATGCCTGATGGCTCTCCAGCAGATGAAAGACGCCACGTACAAGCGGAAGAACTCGAGCACGGAAATAAAGAGAAGCTTAATCCGGCTGGAGGAATCCATAGACTTGATACGGGAAAATTCAAAGAATTGTAGAGAAATTAAACGCCGCCTTCAGACGGGAAGTCTCTGCGGAGAATTCGAGGCATTCACGATCAGCGGAAGCGCCACAGAGTTGTAGCAACAGTCCTTCAGGTGAAGCAAACGGACATAGATCAGGAAAGAAACCAAAGCAGACTGAGGTACGCATGGAGTGGACAGAAGTTCAATCCAGAAAGAAGACAAAAGTAAAGCCCTCAAAGGAAACAACTGAAGAAAGAGATAGAGCACCTGCTACCCTTCCTGTACGGGAGAAAAAGAAGGGACCCCCTAAACGTAGGATACGACCAGATGCTATTATTATTAAGCCAAGTTCGGGGAAAACTTACGCAGATATCCTGCAGGAATTCGAAGCAAGGTCAACCCAGAAGATAGCGGAACAGAAGTCCGATTCATACGCCAGACCAGAACAGGCGCCCTGCTTCTCGAACTTAGCACAATCTCTGATGGAGAAAAGGGAAAGTTTGACAAAGCCCTGAGAAATGTCTTGGGAGAAACTGGAGAGGTGAGGATCAAGACCCCTCGAATGACCCTAGATATCCACGATATGGACAGCGTGACAACTTCAACCGATGTGGAAGAGGCAGTCAAGCGAGATATTGATGATTTCGCAGGGGAGTGTAGAGTTCACATCACAAACCCGAATACTAGAGGACAAAGGATGGCTATCTTGGAAATTGATGAATCGCATGCCTTCAAACTACTGGAGACAGCAAGAATCAAAATTGGCTGGGTTATCTGTAGGGTGAAAAAGAGGGCGACGTTGACGCGCTGCTACCGATGCCTGGGATGGGGGCACCAAGCGCGAAATTGCGATGGCCTAGATAGAAGCA
>JABFPR010000016.1:7882-27982 GCA_022817345.1 Neoscelio sp. ZL-2020
ACGCTGGCGTCGGTGTATGGCTTTGCACCGGGGGTCGCGCGCGGGGGGGGAGGGATCAGGATGGAGCACGTCGGGCAGTCCAGCGAAACCGACATGAGCCTTCGGACGCGCCTGGCGAACAAGTACAACGAGGTGACAAAACCCTACGACGGCGTGAACGTGCTGGCCCGTCCCGGCCAGACCAAATCGTTGTCGGGCCAGGTGCTGGCGGACGTGACCTTGTCGGTGACCAGCAACAACCGTCCTGGCGATCACGCATTCATCAGCGCCACGCTGGAGGAGTCCGCCCGCGAGCAAACCAAGGGTTGCAAGACCTGTTTCGTGGAGGCTGCCACAGGTTTGTTGCAGTGGGTCGAAACGGGGCTTGCGCCGTTCAAGATCATCCGCCAGAAGCAACCCAGCGAAGCCGATGCGATTGCCGTTGGCGAAGGCGAAGTGCGCAAGATGCTCCGGCAGAAGTACAAGGTGAAAATCACTTGTCCCGGCAATCCGCTGCTGGCGGCCGAAGGGCTGGTGCTGCTCGATGAGACCTGGCCGGACTTCATGCGTGGGCGCTGGTCGATCGAAAAAGTCACCGCCAGTGGCAATCGCGAGAACAGCTATCGCTGCGTGATCGATGCCAGCGGCCTTGATCCCAAGGCCGCAGCCAAGGACTGATTCCCCGCTTTGTCACTGCGATGAAGATCCCTGTGGGAGCGGGCTTGCCCGCGAAGAGGCCAGCCCATTCAAAAGAGATGCCGGTTGATCCACCGCCATCGCTGGCAAGCCAGCTCCCACAGGTTTTGCAGTGTTCTGCAGACCGCTTTTCATTCAACTCTGGAACACCACCATGAAGATCACCCCGATCCTCACGCAGCTGCGTGGGCAATGCCCAAGCCTTGCCAACCACATTGCGGTGGGTGTCGATCTGGCCTTGCTGCAAGGCAATGCTGATCTGCCGACACCCTCGGCTCCTGTTCTGCCCCTGGCGGATCTCGCCAGCACCAGCACCGCACAAAACCTCACCGCGCAACCGATCCGCGACCGCTTCGAAATCGTCCTGGCGCTCGCCGCCACGGACGCTACACAAGCGCGGGATCTATTGCACGACCTGCGCGCCGAACTGTGGCGCGCGCTGGTGGGGTTCAAGCCGGGCAATGACTACAGCGCCATCGTCTACGACGGCGGCGAGATGGTCTCGATCAACAGCAGCCGCGCCTTTTACCGGCTGCGCTTTTTTGCCGAGTTCCAGCTCGGCCGCAATCTGCCCGGTCAGCCTGCGGAGAGTTGGCACGAACGTGAACTGGACGGTTTGTCGTCCTTTACCGGGGTCACCGTGCGGGTCGATGCGATCGACCCGGCCGACCCCAATCTGAAACACCCGGGCCCTGACGGGCGCGTGGAACTGACTTTCTCTGGAGACGTAACCCCATGAGCAATCGCATCACCGTACTGCCGGCCGCTGGCCGTGCCGTGCCTGACCCGGAAGCGGGCGATCTGCTGCCCAAAGAAGGCCGTGAAGTGCTGGACAGCGCCTGGTGGCGCCGACGTCTGGCCGACGGCGATATCACTCTCAAAACTGTAAAAGTCAAAGCACAGGGAGCCAAATAATGGCGATCGGATTCAGCAACATCCCTGCGGACATTCGTGTACCGCTGTTCTATGCCGAAATGGACAACTCGGCCGCCAATAGCGCGACTTCGGCCATGCGCCGTCTGATCGTCGCTCAGGTCAACGACAACATTGCCCCGACTGAAGTCGGCAAACTGATGCTGGTCTCCAGCGTTTCGCTGGCAAAAAGCATCGGTGGTCAGGGCTCGATGCTCGCCTCGATGTACGAGACCTTCCGCAAGGCCGACCCGATCGGCGAGATCTGGTGCCTGCCGCTGCACAACACCGAAGGCGCCATCGCCAAAGGCGTGCTGACCCTGACCGGCACCGCCACTCAGGCTGGCGTGCTCAACCTGTACGTCGCTGGTGTGCGTGTGCAAGCCACCGTGGTCAACGGTGCCACCGCTGCTCAAGCGGCTACCGCACTGGCACAGAAAATCAACGCCACCGCCGATCTGCCAGTCAGCGCTGCGGCTGCTGAAGGTGTGGTCACTCTGAGCGCCAAATGGACCGGCGACAGCGGTAACGACATCAGCCTGCAGTTCAATCGCTTGGGCAAGAGCAACGGCGAAGAAACCCCGGCCGGCCTGACCACCGCGATCACCGCCATGACCGGTGGCGCCGGTGTGCCGGACCAGGTCGCCGCCGTGGCGGCACTGGGCGACGAGCCGTTCGAGTTCATCGCACTGCCGTGGTCGGATCTGTCGACCCTCAACACCTGGCAAGCAGTGATGGATGACAGCACCGGTCGCTGGTCCTGGGCCAAGCAACTGTTCGGTCACGTCTACAGCGCCAAACGCGGCACCGTCGGCACCCTGGTTGCTGCTGGCCAGGCACGCACCGATCAGCACATGACCATCCAGGCGCTGGAGCCGGGCGTCCCGCAACCGTTCTGGGTACAAGCAGCAGCACTGGCTGCGCGCACCGCGGCGTTCATCTCCGCCGATGCCAGCCGTCCGACGCAAAGCGGCAGCCTGCCGGGCGTTGATCCGGCGCCGGCCAGCGAGCGTTTCACCCTGACCGAGCGTCAGTCGCTGCTCAACTACGGCATCGCCACTGCGTACTACGAAGGCGGTTACGTGCGCATCCAGCGTTCGATTACCACCTACAAGAAAGACTCTTACGGCCAGGCCGACAACTCCTACCTGGACAGCGAAACCATGCACCAGTCGGCGTTCATCGTGCGTCGTCTGCAAAGCGTGATCACCAGCAAATACGGGCGCCACAAACTGGCTTCCGACGGCACCCGTTTCGGCGCCGGCCAGCCGATCGTCACTCCGGCGACCATTCGCGGCGAGTTGATCGCGCAGTACGCCAAGCTGGAACTGGAAGGCCACGTGGAGAACGCCGAGCTGTTCGCCGAGCACCTGATCGTCGAGCGTGACGTGCAGGATCCGAGCCGCGTGAACGTGCTGTTCCCGCCGGATTACATCAACGGTCTGCGCGTGTTCGCACTGCTCAACCAATTCCGTCTGCAATACGACGACGCGGCTTGATCGCCGCGTTTGGCCGTAAGCATTCAGCCCACCTCGGTGGGCTTTTTTATTTGAAGGGAGTAACACCATGGGTCAAGTGATTGCAGGCACCTGCTACGTCAAAGTCGACGGTGCACAACTGACTATCAACGGCGGCTGCGAAGCCCCGCTGATGGCCGTCAAACGCGAAACCGTCGTACCGGGTTTCTACAAGGAAACCGATGTCGCGCCGTCGTTCAAAGTGACCGCGCTGCACACCGCCGACTTCCCGCTGAAGAAGCTGATCGAAGGCACCGACATCACCGTTACCTGCGAATTCAGCAACGGCAAAGTCTACGTGCTGGCCGGTGCCTATCTGGTCGAAGAGCCGGTATCCAAAGGCGATGACGCCACCATCGAACTGAAATTCGAAGGCATCAAGGGGACCTGGCAATGAGCGGCGCCGTGAAGCTTCAGGTTGCGATCGAAGCTCACGGCGAGCCCCTGACCGAACTCGTCCTGCGCCGTCCGACGGTGCAGGAAGTGCGAGCGATCAAGGCGCTGCCGTACAAGATCGACAAGAGCGAAGAAGTCAGCCTCGACATGGACGTGGCGGCCAAATACATCGCCGTGTGCGCCGGCATCCCGCCGTCGTCGGTCAACCAGCTCGATCTGGCTGACCTCAATGCGTTGAGCTGGGCCGTTGCGAGTTTTTTCATGAGTGCGGCGTCGGAGCCATCACCGACCTGATCGCAGTCGCCTATGACCTGGCCTGGTTCTGGAAGGTTGACCCCGAACAGATGATGGCCAGGCCACTGGATGTGCTCCGCGAGTCGCTGGAGCACGCGCAACGGATCAATGCGATGCAGCAGGTGCAGTGATGGCAGACGAAGAAAAGCAAGTCAAAACACCGGTGCTGATCACGGGCATCGATGAACTGTCGCCCAAACCCGGCGCCCTGCGAGTCAAGGTCGACCGCCTCACGCAAAATCTCGAGCAGACCGGCCTCGGCAAACTGGACATCAGCGGTCTGTTCAAGGGCGGCAGTGTGATCACGCCGTTCGTGGACGGGATCAAATCGGCGGCGGCGTTTCAGGGCAAACTGACTGAAGTCAGCGAGACGGCGAAAACCGTTGATCTGCCCGCCGCACCGCAAACCGCCGCGCAGAACATGAACGTGTTCAGTGCGTCGATGGAAAAGGTTTCCTCCGCTGTCGACGCAGCGCTGGTGCCGGCGGTGGGGGCGTTGGTGATCGGGCTTGAGCCGATGATGACTCAGGTCGGCAGCCTGCTTGCCGACAATCCGAAACTGGTTGAGGGGCTGGCGGCGGGGGCCATCGCCTTTTCGGCGATGCAAACCGCAGTCACTGGCGCGACGCAAGTGTTCGATGTCATGAGCATGGTGCTCAAGACCAACCCGATCATGCTGATTGCCATGGGTATCGCGGTGGCGGCCGGTTTGATCTATGCCAACTGGACACCGATCAGCGCGTTCTTCACCGGGATGTGGGAAGGCGTCAAAAACGTCGGGGCGAATGCCATGGCGATCTTGCGTTCGGTGCTCGACTGGCGCCCGCTCGATGCGCTGGCGGCGCTCTGGCAACCGGTCACGGGATTTTTCTCGGGGATCTGGGACAAGGTCAAGGCGGTCACCCGCCCGGTGATCGACTTCTTTAAAACAGTTTTCTCCTGGACGCCTTACGGCATGATCCTGGACAACTGGGGGCCGCTGACGGGACTGTTTTCGGCGATCTGGGAACTGCTCAAGGCCTTGAGTGTGCCGGTGATGGCGTTCCTCAGAAATCTGTTCGATTTCTCGCCGATGCAGATGATCAACAGTGCGTGGGGCGGTGTTGTCAGGTTCTTCGAGCCGATGTTCGATGGCCTGCGAAAAGCCGCGCAGCCGGCCAAGGCGTTCCTGGCTTCGTTGTTCGACTTCTCGCCGATGCAGATGATCACCAGCGCCTGGGGCGGTGTTGTTGCGTACTTCCAGCCGCTGTGGACGACGCTGCAATCGGCTGTGCAAAGCACCCGGGAAACATTGCGGACGTTGTTCGATTATTTCCCGATGGAAATGATCACCAGCGCCTGGAGTGGTGTCGTGGGGTACTTCGAACCGATCTGGACGGCCCTGCAAACATCAGTGCAGCGGGTCCAGGGCTTTTTTACCAGCCTGTTCGAGTGGTCGCCGCTGGAGCAGATTGCGCAGTACTGGCAGCCGGTCGGCGAGGTTTTTTCAGCGCTGTGGGATGTTGTGCTGGCGGTGTCTGCGCCGGTCGTGGACTTTCTGCACACGCTGTTCGAATGGAAACCTCTGGATCAGCTCATCGAGAGCTGGGGGCCGATCGTCGGGTGGTTCGGCGAGTTGTGGCAAAAGCTGCAAACCGTCATCGCGCCGATCAAGGAACTGTTCGACGGTGGTTTTGCCGGGTTGATCGCCAAGGTCACCGGCAAGGTCGAAACGCTGACTGAGGCGCAACGCCAGACCAATGCCGAAGGCAAGGGTGAACTGGCGCCGGCGTTCTTTGGCGCGAATCCAGCGCCTGCTGGAAACGGGACATTGCAAAGCGGTTCGCTGCCGCAATCCTCCAGCGCCCTGATCCAGCAAAGTGCGGCCAACAACCGCACGCAACTCGAAGGCGGCCTGACCGTGCGCTTCGAAAACGCACCGGCGGGGCTGCGCACCGATCAACCGCAAACCAATCAACCTGGCCTGGCGCTGTCTTCGCGCATCGGCTATCGCTCGCTGTCGGCAGGAGGTTCCAATGAACTGGCGTGACCGCTTGTTGCCGGCATCGTTTCGCGGTGTCGGGTTCTGGATCGATCAGGCGAAAACCCCGGTCGGTCGCAAAGGTCAGTTGCATGAGTATCCGCAACGCGACCTGCCGTATTTCGAGGATCTCGGCCAGCAGGCCAAGACCCACGACCTGACGGCGTTCATCATCGGCGCCGATTGCCTGGAGCAGCGCGACAAGCTGCTCAAGGCCTTGGAGGCGGGCAGTGGTGAACTGGTGCATCCGTGGCTCGGACGCCTGCAAGTCAAGGTCGGCGAATGCGACATGACCCACACTCGCCAGGACGGCGGGCTGGTGACATTCAGTCTGAAGTTCTATCCCGACCGGCCGCTGCCGTTTCCGACTGCCACGGTCAGTACGCAAAAAGTCCTGTTGGCCAAGGCTGACACGTTGCTGGGGTCAGCCGTGTCGCGTTTCGAGGAGGTGATTGTCCGGATTCAAGCGGCGCGGATCGGCATCAATAATCTGCGAAACAGCCTGACCGGGGTGTTCGATGTCATCAAGGAACAGCTGAAACCGCTGATCGCGCAATACAAGGAAATCACTGAACTGGTCAGAGCCGTCAAGGAATTGCCCAAGGAAGTGGCAGCGGAGTTCAAGGGCTTGCTCGGCGATATCAAGGAACTCAAGGCATTCGCGAAGGAGGGCTACCGTGGCGTGATTGCCGACGTGTCCCAACAACTCGAAGCCATTCGCAAGGCCGATGCGCCGAAGATCACCACCGGCAAGGACACCAACGCGGCGGCCCAAGCCATGGCCGATCTGGTGCAAGACACCCTGATCGTCAAAGTGGCGCAATGGGTCGCCTCGATGCCGGTGGCGTCGAAGCCAGTGAAGCTGGCGTCGACGCCTTCGCTTGATCAGCAATCGAAGCAGCAGGTCACGCGTCAGGACGTGCCGGCCACGGATGATTTGCAGGCGCTGCAGAACAACCTGGTCGAGGCGCTCCAGATGGCCAAAAACAAAGCCGGCCCGGCGCACTATCAAGCGATCAGCGATGTACAGGATGCTTTGGTCGCGCACCTCAAAGCGGTAGCGTCTTCGGGTGTGCGTCTGGTCACCAAGTCGTTTCAGGAGAGTTTTCCGGCGCTGGTGGTGGCGTACAAACAGTTCGGAGATGCGACGCGCGTTACCGAAGTGATCCAGCGTAACGCGGTAACCAACCCGTTGTACCTGCCGCCCAATGACGTGAAAGTCTCCCGGGAGTAGTCATGAGCGAGATAGACAACCGCGTCACGCTGACCGTCAACAACATGGAATACGGCGGCTGGAAAAGCGTCGAAATCACCGCCGATCTTGAGCGCCAGTTCCGCACCTTCAAACTCGACATCACCTGGCAGTGGCCGGGGCAGACGGTGGATCAACGGATCAAACCGGGTGACCCGTGCGAAGTGAAGATCGGCCAGGATCTGGTGCTCACCGGCTACGTGTTCAAGGCGCCGATCCGCTACGACGGACGCCAGATCAGCCTGAGCATCGAGGGCAGTTCCAAGACTCAGGATCTGGTCGATTGCGCAGCCACCAACCGGCCGAACCAATGGCAGGAGCAACCGCTGCTGAGCATCGTCCAGGCTCTGGCGGCGGAATACTCGCTGTACGTGGTCAACGAAATTCCCGAGACCGCGCGGCTCGCCAAGCACACCATCGTGCCGGGCGAAACGGTGTTCCAGTCGATTGACCGTCTGCTCTCGCTGTTCCGGGTGTTTTCCACTGATGACGAGCAAGGCCGGCTGGTTCTGGCCAAGCCCGGTAGTGGTGGTCGGGCCAGTGACGCGCTGGAGTTGGGCAAGAACATTCTGTCGGCGAACGCGCCGATGGATCAGAGCCAGGTGTTTTCCGAATACCGAGTGATCGGTCAGCAGAAAGGCTCGGACAAGAAGAGCGGGGCGGCCGTCAGCGAGGTTCAATCCAGCGCGGCTGATCTGAGCTTCAAGCGCCGACGTACCACGATCATCAACGAAGGCACCGCGCTGACGTTCGAGTTGGCCCAGCAACGCGCCCAATGGGAAAGCGCCACCCGCATGGGCCGGGCGCAGACCACCACCTATCAGGTGCAGGGCTGGCGTCAGTCCAATGGCGATCTGTGGCGCCACAACACGCTGGTGAAGGTCACGGATCCGGTGCTCGGTTTTGACGGCGACATGCTGATCTCCAAAGTGACGTATTCGCTGTCGGCGCAAGGCTCGGTGACCACGCTGCAAGTGGCGCCACCGCATACCTTCGATCCTGATCCCACGCCCCCGAAAAAAACGCCGGCCTGACACCGAAACCGAAGGGCATCACCTGATCCTGTGGGAGCGGGCTTGCCCGCGATAGCGCAGGTTACCGCAAACACTTCTTTGCCTGACACGCCGCCATCGCGGGCAAGCCCGCTCCCACAGGTTTTGTGTTGGCAAAGTATCGAGGATCAATTCATGAGCCTACTGACACGCCTGCTGGCGCGCGGCACTGTCGTGCTCGCCAGCTCGGCATCCAAGCTGCAATCGCTGCAAATGCGCCTCACCGCCGGTGAAGTGAACTAACATCTGGAGCACTTCGAACCCTACGGTTTCACCAGCAATCCGCTGGCCGGCGCCGAGGGCATCGTCACGTTGCTCGGCGGCGACCGTTCCCACGCCATTGCCCTGGTGGTCGCCGATCGCCGTTATCGCCTGCAGTCGCTGGCCTCGGGCGAAGTGGCGATCTACACCGATGAGGGCGACAAAATTCACTTCAAGCGCGGGCGGATCATCGACATCGAGACTGCCACGCTGAACATCCGCGCCAGCAGCGCGGTGAACTTCGACACGCCGGTGATCAACCAGACCGGCAAGATCGTTTCCACCGGCGACCAGCTCGCTGGCGGCATCAGCCAGATCAAACACGTGCACGTTGGCGTGCAGGCCGGCAGCGGCCAGACCGGTGCGCCGGCAGGAGGCCAATGATGTTCATCAGCCAGAACCTCCACGCCGCACTGACCCGCGCCGTGCTCATCAGCCTGTTCACATGGCGCCGCGCCGCCGATGACGACGCCCTCGACGACGAAGAGCGCTTCGGCTGGTGGGGCGACAGTTTTCCCACCGTCGCCGACGATCGCATCGGTTCGCGGCTGTGGCTTTTGCGTCGGGTCAAGCTGACCCGACAGACCCAGATGGACGCCGAGTTCTATGCCCGCGAAGCCCTGCAATGGCTGATCGACGACGGCCACTGCAGCGCCATCGACATCATCAGCGAACGCCTCGACGCCCAGCGCCTGAACCTGCGCACGGTCCTGACCCTGGCCGATGGCGAACGTCTGGACATCAACCCCGATAACAGTTGGCAGGTGATCTATGCCGTTTGAAACTCCTTCGCTGCCGGTGCTGATCAAGCGCACCCAAAGCGACCTGGCCGGCGATTCGCTGCGCCAGTCCGATGCGCAAGTGCTGGCCCGCACCCTCGGCGGTGCCGCTTATGGCCTGTACGGTTATCTCGACTGGATTGCCGAGCAGATCCTGCCCGACACCGCCGACGAATCGACCCTGGAACGTATTGCTGCACTGCGCCTGAACCAGCCGCGCAAACCGGCGCAAGTCGCCACCGGCAGCGTCAGTTTTACCGCCACTGCCGGCGCGGTGCTCGACGTTGACACGCTGCTGCAAGCAAGCGATGGCCGTACTTACAAAGTCACCACCGCGCGCACTACCGTCAATGGCAGCAACACCACCACGATTGCTGCGCTCGATGCCGGCAGCCTGGGCAATGCTGACGCCGGTCTGGCGCTGAACCCGGTGCAGCCGATCGCCGGCGTAGTCGGCAACAGTTTTGTGGTGCTCGCGCCCGGCCTCAGTGGTGGCGTGGCGCGAGAAAGCCTGGAGTCGTTGCGCTCGCGGGTGATCCGCTCTTATCGCGTGATCCCCCACGGCGGTTCGGCGAGCGATTACGAGACCTGGGCGCTGGAAGTGCCGGGTGTGACGCGGGCCTGGTGTCGTGGCGGCTTGCTCGGGCCAGGCACAGTGACGGTATTCATCATGCGTGACGAAGACCCGCAACCGGTGCCCAACGACGAACAACTGGCGGAGGTTCAGGCGTACATCGAGCCGCTGCGCCCGGTAACGGCGGAAGTGCACGTGCAGCGGCCGATTCAGGTGCCGGTGGTGTACCGTTTCAAGAGCGTCAATCCGGACACCACCGCTGTGCGCGCCGCCGTGGAAGCGCAGCTGCGCGACTTGCACAACCGCGAGGCCGACCTCGGTGTGGCGCTGCTGATCAGCCATATCCGCGAAGCCATCAGCAGCGCCGGCGGTGAGTACGATCACACGCTGACCGCACCGGCCGCTGACGTGCCTGCCGGGCAAAGCGAGCTGCTCACCTTCGGAGGTTGCGTATGGGGGGCATAAGAACCGCCGCGCAATACCAGGCGCAACTACGCGCCTTGCTGCCGAGCGGCCCGGCATGGGATCCGGAACGCGTCCCGGAACTCGAGGACGTGCTGCAAGGCGTCGCCGTCGAGCTGGCGCGCCTCGACGCCCGCGCCGCCGACCTGCTCAACGAGATGGACCCGGCAGGCGTCAGCGAACTGGTGCCGGACTGGGAGCGGGTGATGGAACTGCCCGACCCGTGCCTGGGCGCCACGCCGCTGTTCGACGACCGCCGCCTCGCCGTACGCCGCCGCTTGCTCGCGGTCGGCAGCCAGGCTGTCGGTTACTACCTCGACATCGCCAAAAGCCAGGGCTACCCCAACGCCAGCATCACCGAACACGAAGCCCCACGCATGGGCCGCTCGCGTTTCGGCGCAGCGCACTGGGGCACCTGGGAAGCGCAATTCATGTGGACCCTCAACACCGGCGGCCGGTTGCTGCTCGGTCGGCGCTACGGCGCGAGCTACTGGGGCGAGCGCTTTGGCGTGAACCCGGGCTCGGCGCTTGAATGCCTGATCCACCGCAGTGCGCCGGCGCATACCAAGGTGCACATCAACTATGACTAGGGAGGAATGACGGGATGGACTATCCGAAAAGTGTGCCCAGCGCTGGTCTGGTGAATGGGAAATTTGTCGATGAAAACCCGCTGACCGGGACGCCAGGGTCGCTGATTCCTGCAGACTGGGGCAACGGGGTTACGCAGGAAATTCTCAACGTGATCAAGGCCGGGGATCTGACCCCGGACGAAAAGAAATACGATCAGTTGTTGCAGGCGATTCAGAGCGTTTCGGCCAAGGGCTGGAATCTGGATTCGGCGTTGCCGATCGGCTCCTTGCCGACCGCTACGGTGGCAACGCCAGACGGTCGCCTGGCGATCACGCCAGCAGCAGTTGCCACCAGTGGCGGGCGAGTCTCGATTCCGGCGGGCGTGCTGATCAGCCTCGGTCAGGAAGTGGTGGCCGGGCAGTTGGGGCGTTCGCGCACGTTCACCACACAGTTGTGGAGCAGTCCCGATCTGCTGCCAAGCACCGGTTATTTCTTGCGGGCCCAGGTGATCGGCGGTGTGCTGACCTTTTACATGCAACGCGGCACGATTTATGACGCTGCACCGGAAGGGTTGAAGGGTACGGTCAATGGTGCGGCGGGCGGTGGTTTCCAGTCTACGCCGCTGGATCTCTGTCTGGCCTGGGTCGTCACGGCAGGACCGGGTTCGATGCCCACTGTCAGAGCGATCTACAACCGTAGTCGGTTGTCGTGGACGCAAACGGTTAACGGCAACGGTGTGGTTTATCTGCCACTTGATCCGCATGCCCGTGCGGCACGGTTGGTGGTGGGGAATCCAACCCCGCATCCGACCGGTATTACCACGGTGGCCTTCGCTCCGGGAGGATGGCTGGGGGGCAACTATTCTTACCTGAATCCGACGGTTACTACTTCCAGTAACTGGGATGGCTGGAGCACCGTCGGTGCTTCGGTAGGGATCTTCACGAGTAACGTTGTCAACGACACGACGGTTTCCGCGCTATCAGCCAGTTTCGACCATGCAGAGTTGCGTTCGCTTTGGCAGGTTTATCAAAGCGAACACACCCTTGGCTCGGGAAATGCCTCAAGTGATGAGTTGTTATTTGGTATGGGAATCAAGGGTTTTTCTCAAGCCGATTACGCCAACGGTATTGCGATCAACTTTACCTCAGCCATCAATGTGCATTTTTCCTGGGAGCTGATCCGATGATCATCATTCAAGAGCTGCATCAGTTCGAGGAAGGCTTGCGCCCGGCCCAGCCGTCCAGTGCCCATGATTGGGATGGAGAAAAATGGCAGCTGAATGCGTCCAGAGTTGCCGAGCTGGAACTTCAGGAAGCCGAACAGCTGTGTTCCAAGGTCGACGCGGCCGCCGACAGTGCCCGCACCGTTTTGGCCGGGGACCCGCTCAAAGCCATGGAGTACGCCCAAGCGGCCGCCGACGCACAGGCCTATCAGGACGCCGGTTATCCCAAAAAAGAGGTGCCGTTGTCGGTTGCTGCGTGGGTAGTCAAAGGTCGTACTGCCAAACAGGCAGCCGAGCAAATCCTGAGCAAGGCCGAGCAACTCACCGACCATCTGCTGACCCTGCGCACCTTGCGCTTGAAGGCCAAACAGCAGATCCGTACGCACGCGGCCAAAGGCAATCTCGATCTGGCGCGCAGTGCTGGCGATGACACCTTGGCGGCGATTCGCGAACTGGTCAGCGGCCAGACTTTCTAGTCGCCACGTCTGCGTGCTGCATCACCCAAGCCCACTTCACCGTGGGCTTTTTATTTTCAGAAAACAGACCGCCGCTGGCTCGTACTCGCGATCGCCAAGACGCGGTTCATTTGTTATTTCAGAGGAACGAAAGACCTATGGATTATCCAAAAAGCGTCCCCAGCGTCGGCCTGGTCGATGGCCGCTTTGTCGATGAAAACCCGGTGGCGGGAACCCCGGGTTCGTTGATTCCGGCGGTGTGGGGCAACAGCGTGACTCAGGAGATCCTGAGTGTGATTAGCGGTGGTGGGCTGGTGCCGTCCGAGGCGGATACCGGGCAGCTGTTCAGGGCCATTCAGTCGATTGTCGGCAAGGCCAGCCCGATGCGCTCGCAGATCACTCGTATTTCTGCTTCCAAGCTGCTTGAAGCGCAGGAATTGGGGATGGTTCTGATTGATGGCAGCGCGGCGGCGATGAGCGTCACGCTTCCTGCTGCGGATGCCGGGCTTGGCGTGCGCGACGTGATTGTTCGCCGTGTGGACAACACAGTTAACCGATTGGTAGTCCAGGCATCAGGCGGTGACCGGATTCGTTTTCATACACACCTGTCGGCGAGCGGCTATCCGTTTCTGGTGCTGATGGGCAGTGGTGACTGGTGGCAGTTGCGAAGTGACGGGGCGGGTAGTTGGTGGCCGGTCGGTCGTTTCGACAAAACCCCCCTGGGCCAGACCTCATTCGAAACCTCAATGGCGCTCAATCCCGGCGGCTATGGTCTGCTCAACGGCTACTTTTTCAAGCGTGCGGAATGGCCTTGGTTGTGGGACTTCGCTCAGGCTTCAGGAGCTCTGACGACAGAAGCGGCGCGATGGAATCGAGAAGGTGCGTGGACCAGTGGCGATGGTGCGTCGACCTTTCGAATTCCAGAAGTTCGCGGTGAATTTCTGCGAGCCCTCGATGAAAACCGGGGCGTGGATACAGGACGAGTCGTCGGCAGTTTGCAGAACCATGCACTGCAAAGCCACAACCACTACTTGCCCACCGGTACAGGGTCTTCCAATCGACCGGCGCCAGCTATCCCGGATCCTGTCTGGAACGTTTCAAGCGACGTCAATTTCTATCCAACCAGCGGAACCATCGCGACCACTTACCCCAATCCTGCGTTCGACTCCGATACCTACATTGGCACCATCGGGAATTTTTCGACGGAAACCCGGCCGCGAAACATCGCTTATCCCGCACGAATCAAACTGATCTGAGGTGCACATGTTCAATTACTTAATAGACGACGCCGGCGCGTTGACCGGCCCGGTGGAATTTCTACCCGTGCCGGGTATCGGCCTGCAACTGCCAGGTAATGCTGTCACGTTAAGCCTCGAACTCGCTCCGGCACCCAGTGGATTTGCGTGGGCCTACGACAATGGCTCATTGCAGCAGCGAGTAGATTTACGCGGTGATGTCTATCGCACCGACACGGGAATCCGCGAGACCTGGACAGCATTAGGTGATCTGCCTGAAGGCTTCACCACGCAGCCATGGCCCGGTGGATTTCATTCGTGGGTCGATGGTGTCTGGAAAATCGATGAAGCAGCTGCATTGACGGACCGCAAGCAAGTCACTCTGACCAAGCGCGATGAGCTTCTTCGCGACGCGGTCCTGCGCATCGCTCCGCTGCAATACGCCGAAGACATCGGCGATGCCAGCCACGACGAACAACTGCTGCTGATCGAGTGGAAACTCTACAGCGTGGAGCTGAACCGTATCGAAAAGCAGGCCGGTTTCCCCGATGAGATTATCTGGCCGGTCGCTCCCGGCGCAGCCATAACCAACTGATTTTCAGCACAGGGAGCAGTGCAATGGATTATCCGAAAAGCATGCCCGGCGTTGGCCTGGTCAACGGCGGCTTCGTCGATGAAAACCCGCTCGCCGGTTCACCGGGCTCGTTGATCCCGGCCGCGTGGGGCAACAGTGTCACGCAAGAAATTCTCAACGCGATCAAGGCTGCCGGCCTGACGCCTGATGAAGCGAAAACCGATCAGTTGGCAACGGCTATCGGCGCGTTGGTCGACTTCAACAAACTGAAAAATACCCCGACCACGTTGGCCGGTTACGGCATCACCGATGCGGTGGGGCGGTTGCTGGCGGTGCGGCAGATCGAGACGCTCGGGATCACGGTTTACAAGCCCAATCCCAGGGCCAAACGGATTCGCGTGCGTCTGGTTGGCGCGGGTGGTTCGGGAGGCGGCTGTGCGCCGGTGGCAGCGGGTTATCACAGTATTGGAGGTGGCGGTGGTGGTGGCGCCTACGCCGAGAGCTTATATGACGTGACAGCAGAAATGATGACCGGCGTTCCTGTTTCTCTGGGGGCTGGTGGCGCCTCACGTAACTCGATGGGGCAGGCCGGCGGAGGCGCTTCTTTTGGCAGTTACCTGAGCGCGTCCGGTGGCCTGGGCGGGCAGATACTGACCTTTCCTGTGACCGCCACGGCAGTCGGCTTCGTTCAGGGGGGCGCTGGAGGACAAACCGTGACGGGTGGCAATCTCGCTAACGCACGTGGAATAGGCGGTGGCTATGCCATGTACAACGCCAATTGGGGTGTATTGGCCGGTGGCGGAGGCGCGAGTCCGTTTGATGGCGGTGGCCCGTTGATGGGCCTCAGTGGCGCTGGAACTTCAGGAAACCGAGGGTCAGGTGGCAGTGGTTCATGTTCGACCAGTGCCTCCGCGTCAGTCCTCAGCGGCGTCGGCGGAAACGCCTTCTGTGAAATCTGGGAGTACGAATAATGGCCCGTTATGCACGAGTGGAAAACGGCGTTGCGGTCGAGGTGATCGATACCGGCGACTACCAGATTACCCAGCTTTTTGCCCCGTCCTTCGTCGAGTCGATGGTGCCCGTACCGGAGGGCATGCAGATCGAAATCGGCGCACCTGTCGGCGAACTGCGCGAGGAGATTGCGCCGTTGCCGGTGATGGAAAGTCCGGTCGTTATCTCTGACGTCGTCGTAGAGGAGCAAGACGCTATGGCGGCAGCACGCACCTGGCGCCAGTCCAGCCTGTCGGCCACCGAATGGTGGGTGACGCGGCATCGCGATGAGCAAGAGCTGGGGCGCGGGACGACGCTCAAGGCTGCGCAATATCTGGAATTGCTGGAGTACCGTCAGGCGCTGCGCGACTGGCCTGAAACAAGTCAATTTCCTTCCGCAGTTTCCCGGCCTTCGGTCCCCACGCGGTTAGCCGCACTCATAGGCTGAGACCAGCCCCAAATATTTCGGATTAAGGAGACAACCCTTGGACTATCCCAAGAGTGTGCCCAGTGTCGGACTGGTGAATGGACAATTTGCTGATGAGGACCCGGTTGCCGGCAAACCTGGTTCGCTGATTCCGGCGACATGGGGCAATGGCGTTACGCAGGAAATTCTTAATGTGGTGCAAGCGGCCGGCATGACGCCGAATGAGTCAGCCAATAATCAGTTGCTCGCTGCGCTGCGCAGCCCGACGCTGTTCAACACAGCACCGCAGTTTGATAGCGGACGCTCGGCGGCAACTGCGCAATTTGTACAACGAGCGTTGGGCAGTCATGCGAGTGCTCGCGGGATATCCGCAGCGACTCAGTTGACGCTGGCCGATGTCGGTTCCTCGATTGGTCTGGGCGGCACAGTGACTTATACCGTGACGCTTCCGGACGCAGCCTCGGCGCCGGATGGCGCGACGATCAGTCTGCATTGCCGCAACGCAGGCTCGGTCATGGTAGCCAGCAAAACCGGCTCACAAATCAGCCCTCAAGGGGCTTACGTGGCGTCGATCGTGATGAACGCCGGTGAGAGTGCGAACTTCGTCAGGGAGTCTGGTACTTGGGTGGTTTATGGCACGGCTACGTTGAAGCACTGCGCCTCCTACGGCGCTCAGTTCACCACGCCGGGTTATCAGAAATTCCCCAGCGGATTGATCCTGCAATGGGTCGTCGGTGGCTCTGACGCCAACGGCAACATGACGCTTTCACTGCCGATCAAGTTTCCGTCGGCCATTTTGGGGGGCGTCGCCAATGAGGCAAATCCGACAGGCTGGAGTGCCGCAAATGCGACCGTCTGGGCGTTCGATCTGGGGTTATCGACCACCACTCAGGTGGTGGCGCGGGTTCGCAACATTGATTCCACAGGGATCAAGCCATCGACGGGAATTTCGGGTCGCATTCTGGTTTGGGGAGTTTGACCATGGCTATTTACTTTTACGCACAAACGCTTGGATTTGACCGGGTTGAAAATCCTGGAGCGGAACCTCCAGCAGGCGCAGTGGAAATCACTCAGGCCCAATACATTGAGCTATTCGCCGGGCAGGCCGCAGGCAAAGTCATCAGCGCCACTGCCACAGGTCAGCCAGTCCTTGGCGAGCCGCAAGTCTCCCCAGTGGCGCTGATTGCCCTGGAGCGCGGCTGGCGCAATAACGTTCTGCAGAGCACTCAATGGCTGGTTCTTCGCGATGCCGAAGAACTGGAAATGGGCGAGGGCACCACCCTGCGCAGCGAAGAATTCAAACAACTCCTGACGTACCGTCAGGCACTGCGCGACTGGCCTGACAATCCGGATTTCCCGAACATACGTTCGCGGCCGGTTGAACCTGACTGGCTGGAAGGCTTGCTGCAGGCCAATGGTTGAGCGGTTTGCTGAGCAACCGAGGATAAATAAACATGGATTACCCAAAAAGTGTCCCGGGCTCCGGCCTGGTCGACGGCAAATTTGTCGACGAAGACGCCATCGCCGGAACACCGGGATCGCTGATCCCGGCCAGTTGGGGCAACAGTGTTACTCAGGAAATACTCAACGCCATCACCGCGGCCGGTTTGAAACCGGATGAAGCACAAACCGATCAGTTGGCGCAGGCCATCCGCCAATTATCGAAGCCTGACCCACTGCAGCAGTTTCCGGTGCAGGTCTATCGCCGGAATGTGCTGATCAATGGCGGCTTCGATATCTGGCAGCGCGGAACGACCAACCAAGGCCCCAATATCGGTGGGTATGTAGCCGATCGTTTTCGCTGTGACTGGAATGGCAATGCTGCCGTGGCCATTTCTCGCCAGGATTTTGCCCCTGGCCAGACAGACGTGGCAGGTGAGCCGAGCTATTTCTTGCGCTGGCAGCAAACCACGGCGGGCGTTGGCGCTACCGAGCACAAGATTTCCCAAGGCGTTGAATCGGTCAGGACTCTGGCTGGAAAAACCGCCACCGTGACATTTTGGGCGCGCTCCGACGCCGCGCGCCCGTTGAAGGTAACCATCGGTCAGTACTTCGGCAACGGTGGTTCGGAAGCCGTCGTCAAAGTGGTCGATGTCTTTGCATTGAACACTGCATGGACCAAATACAGCGCGACGTTTCAGGTGCCAGTGATCGCGGGAAAAATGCTCGGCACCAATGATTACTTGCGGTTGGCTTTTGATCTGCCACTTAACGTTTTGCAAACCGTGGATCTTGCACGGGTTCAACTCGAGGAGGGACCGGTTTCCACGCCGTTCGAATATCGTCCTGTTGGTGAAGAGCTGATGTTGTGTCAGCGCTACTTCGAGAAGTCGTTTGCCAGTCGTTTACCGATTCGTGCAAACAATGGTGTCGTAACCTGCATCGTTACGTTCACTCAGGCTGCGGCCGGGAATACCGGTCAATACGGCATGGTTATAGACATGCAGGTTCAGAAGAGAGTGCAACCCACCGTCGTCCTGTATTGCCCCGGAAATGAAAGCAGTCAGGTCTGGAACTACTCGCAGGGTGTGGCATGCACGGGGACCACGGTGCAAAGTGTGACACAGCGAAGTTTCGCCATCGGCACCGTGACGCCTGTGAGCAGTCAGCCCGGTAACGGATTGCAGATTGAATGGACAGCGGACGCTGAAATCTAGGGGTAGCTCATGACATATCAACTGACCGCCTGTGGTGTATTGCGCGTTGAAGATGCCGCGTTTATTCCACAGGACACGACCAATCGCGACTGGCTTGAGTATCAGCAATGGCTGTTAACCGGCGGACAGGTGCTGCCATCGAATGACGCACTCGAAGAGTCTGTACCCAACAACACCCTGACAACTCTGGCAAAAAAATGGCTGGGGGCCGTTGCTCGCCAACCATGATTCAATCGGAGCATCCAGGGAGGATTACGCATCATGCAAATAACTGAAGACAACCTTAAAACCATCATGCCCAACGCCCGCTCCCAAGCGGGCGTTTTTGTTTCTGCACTAAAGGGCGCAAGGGCTCGCCGCCTTATCGACTCGCCAAAACGTATTGATGCGGGACGCGCGCAGATCGGTCACGGGTCCGGACGGTTGCAATAAGTGCGCGAGCTGGGCAACAACCAGTACCTGAGCAAATACGACACCGGCACGCTGGCCTTGCGTCTGGGTAACACGCCCGAGGCTGACGGCGACGGGCAGAAGTACCGCGGTCGCGGGCTGATCCAGATCACCGGGCGCAGCAACTATCGCCAGTGCAGCCTCGGCCTGTTCGGCGATGAGCGTCTGCTGTCCTTGCCTGAGTTGCTTGAGCAACCGCAATGGGCAGCGGAATCGGCGGCATGGTTCTGGGAACAGAACGGCCTGAACGATCTGGCCGATCGCGATCAGTTCAACAGCATCACTCGCCGAATCAACGGCGGGTTGAATGGTCTGCAGGATCGGCTGGATATCTGGGCGCGGGCGAGGGCGGTGCTATGTCCATCTCCTGGCTCCTGATCGGCATTTTGCTGCTGGCTGCGGTGGCCGCTGCGCTGGCCTGGCAGTTTCAGGACTGGCGTTACGGGCGTCAACTCGCGGAGCAGGCGCGGTTAAACGCCGACCCTCTCAATCAGCTGAATGTGGCCGCAGCCAGCGCGCAGCAGATCGAGCAGGATAAACGTCTGGCCCTCGAGCGACGCCTGGCGGCCAGTGAACAAACCCACTATCGAGCCATGAGCGATGCACAACGTGATCAAGATCGCCTGCGCGATCGTCTTGCCACTGCTGATCTGCGCCTGTCAGTCCTCATCGACGCCGGCGACGCTGCCCAAGGCTGCGGGGTGCCAGCCACCGCCGGCCCCGGCGGCGTGGATCATGCAGCCGTACGCGCCCGACTTGACCCGGCGCATGCTCAACGAATTATCGCCATCACCGACACCGGCGACCGCGGACTGATTGCTCTGCAGGCCTGTCAGGCCTATGTCAGAGCGCTGGCGCCCGAACATTTTGAATGAGTCTGTGTATTGAAAGCGCAACCGGGTCGTGTACGGTGGTAGTCATTCCACCCGATTCGGAGCGCACCGTGAAAGAGATCACTCAACTGGCTGCCGAGCTTGGCCGACGTTTGCAGTTGCTCAACGCCCACGTCACCACGGCCGAGTCGTGTACCGGTGGCGGGATTGCCGAGGCGATCACGCGGATTCCCGGGAGTTCGGCGTGGTTCGAGGCCGGTTACGTGACCTACTCCAACCGGCAGAAGACCCAGCAACTGAATGTGCCCGCCGACTTGTTCGGTACGGTGGGTGCGGTCAGTCGCGAAGTCGTCGAGTCGATGGTGCGGGGCGCGCAGAAAAACAGCCTGGCGCGGTTTGCCGTCGCCGTCAGCGGCGTGGCCGGGCCCGATGGCGCGCCACCGCAACAGCGCGCGTGCCCGGGAGGGGCCGCGCTGGGGGCGGGCGGTGAGCC
>JABFPR010000017.1:0-27774 GCA_022817345.1 Neoscelio sp. ZL-2020
TTATTACATGTAATTATTTAATATAATTATAAATCATATCACTTCACAAAATTAATATATAATTAATATATTACCATGTTTATATATTTAAATTTAATGATGGTTATTTTATTTTTTAAAATTACAAAAATTTTAATAATTATTATAATATAATTGTTTACAACCTCTTTCTGTAGAATCCTTTTCTTACACCAAGATTCTACTACTGTAAATAACAAACTGTGATACCTATGAGAAATAAATACTCGTTGTATATATAAATACAAACATGTAGCAATAGAATAATTTTTTAAGTATAGATAATTTTAAACGTAGACACAATATCTGAAGAGGTAAATAAATAATTGTCGAAACGACAAAATAAAAAGTTTAATTTATTTCAAGTTCCTTTATTCAATGACTAAATTACAAGAAACAAAAATACAAAATAATCGGTACAAATAATAATGACAAATTAAACAAAAAATATTCGTTAATTTTTTATTTTATAATGTTAATTTATTGTTATTACCTTTCTTAAATTAATTTTGTTGTTTGATTGTCCACATAACCTACAAAGATCCTCTCGCGTCGGTTACGTCAAAATAATAGTTCCTTTCCGACATTCCGATTTTCATAACAAGGGTAGCAACCGAAATATTTCTAACTAGCAAGCTCAGAGGGACGATTAAGGGCCTATAAACTCTTATGGGTGAAAGTGTACCAACGTTTTTGGTGCTATCTGAATTGGGGCCGTATTCAGAGATTGGAAAAAAAGCTGTGAAATGATTTTCTATGAAATGTACAAACTGGCAACATTGCATAGAATTGTGTGTCCTGTAAATCGAACTCGTTTTCGCGTATGCAAATGTGTCGTTCAATGTATCGATTGAAATTTAATGTTTGATTATTCAACTTATATTATTTACAATTTTCAACTATACATATCTTATAGAGAGACAACTCACTCAGGCATTCTGTGCGATGTTGCCAGTTTGCACATTTCACAGAAAATCATTTCACAGCTTTTTTTCTAAACTCTGAATATGGCCCTTGGGTGAACCGGAAATCTGGAACTAATTGTCTTGAGATTAGGTTGGGTACAACGCCAAACGTTGACATGTGACATGTAAACAATATGTCGTAGTCAATGTGTTGTTGTTGCATAATGATGGCTCCAAGGATCCAAAGGGACTTTCCCCATTAAGGCCATTTAACTAGACAATTACACCGTAATTGTACTTTGAATGAATGATTACACGTATACGTAATACCAGCATTTACGACGCTGAATCAGAACCGTACTATTGAACCAGGGTTGATTGCGTTGAACAGTCAATACGTAGTTTATATAACATACACTTTCTACTTTGCAAGAGGAAGTAGAGATGTCGCGAGTAAGCTCTGTGAACTAGTGTAAAACCCCACATTTATGTAATGTGAGAGAACTCAGTTATGCACGTAAATGATTGGATGGTTGCGTTCAGATTCGGTCACGAAACTGCCGCTAAATTATCAAGTTGTTGTCCTTTGCGAACTTGAAAAGTAGAACAAGGACAGACTCAGACGCAGACAAGGCCAATTCCTGGGCCCTGGATGGAAGATCCGGATTCATGAACCAAATATCCCGTAACAGCCTATCTGATTTATCGTAGAGTAATGGGCATTGAAAAAAGAGATGGTCCAAGGATTGCTGTGATTCACCACAGTCACAAGTAGCGTCGTTAATCATGTTTTTCCCATAAAGGTGCTGGCGCGCACAGGTGTGGTTTGAGCGCAGCCTATTGACGAAGGTTATGAAGTCCCTGCCCCTCGCGCATTTCTCGAACCATGGGGGGGAGAAGGGCTTCCTGAGGAGATCAAAATACTCCCTTCCCTTGATTCTTCCCTGCTCACAAAGCCATCTGCACGAATCCCGCCGTAGGTCCTCGCGGAGTCTAGGGAATATATTGTAATAAAAAATGTTTTTCACCCTTATCGATTCATTTCTTGTAGCGGTCTTTGCCAGAGAATCCGCCTTCTCATTTCCAATGATACCTTTATGGCTGGGGATCCACACAAAGGAGATTTTTGCATTCTTGTTTACAATCTGGATTAATATTATATACTCTGTCCCCGGAGAACGCTCAAGGAGTCCGTGAAAATAATTGAGTTCCTCACGTTGTTTCTCAGAATAATCTTCAAAGATTCCATGATTGCTAGCGCCTCTGCATGGAATATTGTGTAGTCCCCATTAATTTTTGCAGTGAGTTCTATGCTGAGCTTAGGGCAATACACCGCGTAGACTGTACAGCCAGAGACCAGTTCTTTGGACCCGTCTGTGTAAAATATTGTTTTGTCGTAATGGGTTTTCCTGACGTAATTTTAAAATTTCTTGGCATTAATTACTTTTTCAAATTTATGTCCAATTTCAGTATCGATTAGGTGGGTCAGATCCACGAAATCAGTCCCAAATTTATATCTGACGCCATGTGTAAATTTCCGTGGGATTACATTCGTACATGTCATATAGTCAATACATGACTATATCATATTAACGATTTAAAAATATTTAGTTTAGTTAATTAAACAAATTATTTCTTTGATTTAAATAATGAAAATCATTTTTATGTCATATTTAATATAAATGACTTCATTTTTATTAATTTCAAATTTCGTTCCAATTCATTTTAGTTTACGATTTCCGCTTCACCCAATTCAGAGGGCGTTGCTAATGTTGGTCACAATTAAATACATTGAAGTTTGTAGGCCCTGGGACGATTCACAGAGATTGAGTATACGCGATTTCGTAGGTGAAAATCTAATCGCAGCTAATCAGTCAGTTTTTAGAGTTTTAAAGAAATAAATTTGGTGAATTAAGTCACTCTTGCGTGACTATTATTGAGGCAGTTAATATTTTATGTTCCCACTGAGTGCAAAGGTGAGTTTTTATTTCGCTAAAAAACAAATTAAAAAATCTAACCTCGATAGTTGGATTTCAATATTGTTGTTATTTTTAATGGTTAGAGCGGGGGATATCCAAGCTGTACGGCAGTAATCTGGTAATAATAATATGACGGTTATGTAGTTTCAGAAGGTTTAGGTTAATTTAACAAATAAGTTGTTTTAATGTGCATAAGGAAGTTTGCCATGTTCGCTGCCATACACTCATCTAAGCGTTTTGTACACTCTTTTATTTCATAGTAAAATATTATTAAATTTTGTTTGAAACATTTTTGCCGGACTTTAATTTGCGAAGATATTTCAAGTTAAATTAAAAAGAAATTGTATCAAACAGAAGTAACTTATTTTTTACTGTTTAATAAGATTTAAATTATTTTTTCGGAATTCGTTAATTGTGACAACTTAAAAAGCCTTGTATATGATTTATATACGATTTGTACAAATGTAATTTTTCGCAGAACTGCATTATTTATGTAAATCGTTTACAATGAAAATTGTTAAACGTTTTTCTCACAAAATAAGACATTGTAAACAAAAATATAGATTTCTATAATATTTGAAGAATCCAAGTAGGCCTTCAATTCATTTTGTAATTGTTCACTAATTAATTTAGTAGTTTGCTTTCTGATACCAAACTACATATATTCGTTACTTTTTTCTTCAAAATTGCTTTAGTTTTGAAATATATAATTGTTCAATAGTAAAACTATTGACCCAGTATAATTTAACAAGATTTTATTATTTTAAAAAATACATATCATTTTACGTCTTTATTTAATTTTTACATCATTTATTGTTTTATTTTTTAAAAATTATTTTTATATTGTTACATGTATCTTCTATATATATTTATAATAATACAAATTATAATAATAATAATTTTGTTTCATCTATACAAACTTTAACCGATCCCTGTGATTGGAGGTGATGATATTTTTTAATAATCAAGGTCATGAGGTTTGTTTAATAGAGCAAAATATACATGTCTCTCTGGCATGTCAAATCTTACATATTTGGCATATATAAAGAAATTGCGGCTGTGATATTTCGCGACCGATTTGTATTTTGTTGCGAGAACGATCGCCTACCACTGCCTACCACCTTCGGCGGGTGGCGCAGTCGTTTTTATTGCTAAATTTGCTTGCATTCCTGTTGCAGAAATTAAGACAGTATTACAATCTCATGTTTATTATATTTATATAAATATTTCATGTGTATATTTATATAAATAAACAAATCAATTTTATCATAATTTAACTGAAGTATTAGTATGATCTTTTAAAATTATTAACTTTTTTAATACATATTCATTACTATAATTTCAAAACTATTTTAGTATTTATACATTTATTTTTTGATATATAATTATTATTAAAATATGACAAATTAACTTTTTCTATGTGGATCTGATCTTGTGAAATATAAAATACATATATTTATAATATAATTGTCTAATCTAGTTATACGGATTATATATTACTTTATGTATTAATTACGTCTGTATTGATATATTGTAGAAAGAATATAAGTGACAAAATTACCAATTTTTAGCAGACTTACATTTTTTATTAAACAATATACCGTTTCGGTCTAGGATTTGGCTATCATCAGATATACAATTTTGTAAAAAACAAAACGGGATTTATTGATACAAAAAATAGAATTTCGAATTAATTCAGTTAATGTCAAGAATCAAACTAATTATTGACATGATCTGACTTAATTCGACATTCTATTTTTTATATCAATAAATCCCTTTCTGCTTTTTCTGAGTCAAAATTATGTATCTGACGATGGCAAAACCTAGGCCGAAACTTTACTTGGTTTAATAAAAAATGGAAGTCTGCTAAGAATTGGTAATTGTTTCTATTATTTGATATATGATATTAAGAAGTAAAATATTTAATGTCGATTAGTACGTGGTACAAATGAATATTTCATAATTTTGTATATATGACTAAGTGTTTGATTTGTACATATTATACAATGAAAAATAGACGTTCCCGCTTGAATAAATTAATTTGGCGTTGATTTCACCATTAACCAGCGCCATCTAGGAAAAAGCCGATAACTCTATCATGGACTCCCTTTGATATGAACAATTTTTGTTTTTAATTATTGTTCATAGGACGTACAATTTCTATCTTATAGCCCGTGCAAACTATTTCAGCAAATATTGATCTAAACTCTGTCTGCATTTGTCTACAGTTTTGCCAACATGTGATTCAGGCAATGATTTTACAAACAATTTATATACTTTAAGCAATATTATAGTCGTAGTTCATAAATTAGAATAACTTTCTTCAAATCTGCTACATACTTTGAGCAACTTGTTTATCAGCTTAAGATTGACCAGATATTAACGTGCAAGCTTTGCATCCTGGGCGGCACAAGGAAACATGAAAGTCTTGGTATATTCTTTATTAACCAATGATTTGTATATTGTTATAAATATTAACTTATGCACAAATAAACGAAAGTTAAATAAAAACCGTAAAATGACACTCGAGATCTTAATTGTGTAACACTTGAATTGGGTGTCGAGGTAGGTGTTTGTTTAACCAGTAATAAGAGCAGAACATTGCTTTATGAAGAATTCTAATTAAAAAATACTAACATTTCCTTAAATATAATGAACAAATTATCAGTTATATCTATTCGAATCAAAACATTTGAAATAATTTGAATTTGATAGTTTCAAAAACTTTAACATTGCATTGATTCGCAACGTTCTAGTTAACACTTTCATTTTAGTATTTGAAAACCGTTGTGTATTATGTTATTCAGGGATTAATATTCAGCTACGGCTGAATATTTGCCTAATGGTATCATTGTTATTTTGATTTCCCTTGGTGAAATGCAGTGTAGTAACGTGAGGCATAACACATATTCAGACCTCATTTTTCGAAACGTAGGTGTCCATCGTCTGTTACAATTCGATTTTTTGAGCAAAGTTGTTATCAAGGTTTATTTAACGGAGAGAAAGCCGATTCAAGATTGTTGGCTGTGCTTAGAATGATCCATATTAATTGGCACATCAGTCTTCGAGATAACGAAAGAGAAGGTGACATTCCTCTATTAACAGCTCGGCGCATCTTGAAATCAGCTCAATACAACCCATGTCATACCATATAAATATAATAAATAACGGAACCTGATGAAGACGCTATTTCTTTAACCACGTGATATTTACCGATGACAAAGATGGCGACATTTCATAATGTCGTTATCATTAACAGCGATAATTGCTAATACTGGAGTGTGGAAAATCCTCAGTAGATGCGTCACATTGATCATTAACATCTTTCATCAGTGATAAGTATCTTCACTACCTAGCGACCAATTTCCAGAACTGTTGCGAGCTAATTCAAATGCTTACATTAAGGAGTGGAATGGATAAGTCCACTCTTTCTAGCTCCCTCACTTTGATTGAAGAAGAAAGAAACCGATAACAGAATTCTATCGCAAACTACCTCGTGAATACGGCCCCTAGAAAACATTAGTTTGTAAACCAGGATAACGATAATGACTGTGAGGTATATCCTGAATAAAACATTCCTGGGAGAAGTAGACTTATCATGAGGCCAGCCAGATCACCAGACAAAATCTCCAAACAACTTTTGTGGAGCTACCTCGGATTCAGTGTACTACGAATATTGCAAGAACGAATACAACGCATCGGGATATCATGTGGACAAATTACTCCTGCTAAACTGTTGAAAGAAATGCTGAGTTTCTATAAAAGGATCAGAATTTATCATCGACAAAATTACTGCGATTTTGAACTTCTACTGTAGCGCTACGCACACACACCAGTGCGCGTATATTCGTATAACATGCACGCACACATATACTTGCGCGCACGCATGCACCACGCATACACACACATACGCACACATACGCACAAGCACACGAACAGACACGACACGTAAATCCGTGAATGTAATCTGTTCGTGGTGCACCTATCGGCAGTGATGTGTCACCCCCTAGATTGCCAGTTAATCGCACTACTTGAGTGTACGTCTTCGTCAACGTTAATACCGGTGTACAAAAATATACAATTTTAAGTTTAATATTCCAATTAATAAACATTATATCAATATATTGTTGTAAAATTGTTTTCTTCCTTTTCTAATAGGCTAAAAGATACCTTTCAGTTTCTTATTTCAAAAAACGAATTTAGTATTTAGAAAGGCAGTGATACTAATTAAGAAAACACAGCTAACTACTTTTTTATAACTCTCCGAGCCATATATCATAATACAAAATATGATTAATGTAAGAGTTGCATTAGTTATAGCGTTGAATCATAATATGCAATAAAAATATGGGCTCCTATTTGAAATAACAGTTAGGGTTAATATTTCGACAGTGGCGTCATCTGCGAATTTATGAGTGACTATCTTATGGCCCTCTGTGACATAAACAAGATTGATTCAGTACAAGTATGTCGTAGGATACATATTTTTCAAGATAATCCACTGTAAATATTAAAATGGACTATCCTGCATATAATCAATCTTGAAATAATTATATAGAAAAGACACCTCCTACATGATACGGGTGTGGTATAAATGTCTATTCTGGTGGCCAGCAAATTTCATTGTAACCATACAGTCATATTCAGAGTGTGTCATTTAACTAGAGACTTGGAAATCAGAACTTAATATTTTTGAAGGCGCCATTCATCTGTACTAAAATTGAGCCACCATCTGCTTTCCATGTGCGTGGGCGGGAGTAACTTCAGAATCTTAAATGCAAACCATAAAATTTGTCTGCATTTCTGTATTCTTAATAAATGAATCTAATCGTTTTAAGTTATATTATAGATGTTCATAGCATTGGAAATAATAATTTTGTAGACATGCAAATGTCACGAATAAAACTTTCTTACTTTTATGTAGAGAACCTACAAATTGAACAAAATTAGGAAAGTACCACTTGAAATTTTACAGTTTACTCCATTCCACCCAGACAGTTGGCAGAGAGGAGGCAATTATGCACTTTTAAAATATGGTACTGTTCATCATAATTGTTTTTAGATGGAGCCATCAGTTCAAAATCTGCCGGACTTGTTACAAGATAAATTGGTGAATTTACAATCTCAGCGCACAGCGCTCCAAGAAGAGGTGCTCGAATCCGAGCAGAAATTGGTACAGTATAGAATTGAGGAGGCGAACGCTCCGGTACAAGAAGACGTGGTAAGGAACAACTTGGATTTGAATGCCTCTCGTGTAATTTTACGACAGACCGTGGACAGTTGCACGAAGGACTACATTAGTGTGGAGAATGCGTATACAGTGGAGAATTCAACGTCGCTGCAGAGCAATCAGGACATCACAGAGCATAATTTAAAAAAGTACGTTTAAAATTTTGAAATAAGGATGTGCAGGAAATAGCCTTATGCAGCCATTATTTGACTTCCTATGCTTACAATGTTCAAGTTTGGTCAAGTAATATCCAACGAATTGTTATATAGTAACAATTTCTATAATCCAAGATTATGTAGGATTATATAATTATATATAATCCTACTATATATAATTTCTATACTTTTTGTTAACGTCAGTACATTTGTATAATTTGTGAATGTTCGAATTAACGACCAATTTAACAGACAATTAAAAGTAAAAAATGTCTTTATTGAACCATATTACGACGTTTCTACCTAAATGGTGGTCCTTTTCAAGCAATTCTTGTGAAATATTCTGTGATTATTCATGATTTAGAAATTCGAAATATATTACAAATATTCCAACGAATATTTTATTCATATAAATGAATAAAATATTGTGGATATAAAATATGTTGGAATTTAATGAGAATGTTCTTTTTTCATCAAAATATTTTCATTATATCTAAGGTTATAGTAATTATTCTGAGAATATTATAAGTACATTTTAATGTCCGAGTAACAAAATTTTTTACGAAATAATATACAGAGAACATCGAAAAATATTATGAAATATGTTCCGATAATAAATTCGTTTACACAATTTTTCATTAAAAGGAACATATTTAAAATTAATTACATAAATCAGTACATATTTAAGGAAACATTTTTTATAACAATAATATTTATAAAGTATCAGGATATATTTAGAATATTTTAAGGATATTGCCAATCTTATTAGAATATCGCAGATTATCTTGAATATCTTAAGATATTATTATAAATATCGTGAGGATGTTTATCGAATTTTTTAAATATCTTACATTATTATGTGTTTTATACAGTTTTTCTTACTCATTTTTCTTATTTATTTAATATCAACCAGGGGATATTAAACTTCACGACTTCTAAAGATAAACTGTTTGCAGCCCTATTCTGACTCGGATTTAATATTTTTCGAGTTGGGCTTACACTGAATAGAAGACGCCATAATTTTAAAATATATTCTGAGGGATTATAATTATTTATTTATTTTTTATTATTTATGTATATATTAGGTTGGGGAAAAAGTAATATAATATTGTTTCGTTTATTTGTATGCTTTATTTAACATACTTACAATAATCCAATTGAAGTCAAATATGTGCCGTTTTGTTCGAAAATTTGTTGCCATTTCGATGGTAGTTTCATAATGCCCCTCTCATAAAATTCCTTGTTCCTATTGGCAAAAAACTGAGACAACCAATTTTCACAGTCCTCTCTTGAAGCCAGTTTTACAGCGCAAGGGCATTGGACATGAACACAAAAATGGTAATTGCTTGGTGCTATGTCCGGACTATAAGGCGGATGCATTAGAACCTCTCATCCAAACTCCCGGAGCTCCTGACGAGTCACTACTGACATGTGTGGCCGTGCGTTGTTTTGATAGAAGACAATTCCCTTTTTGTTGACTAGTTCTGGCCGCTTCTGATCGATTGCCATCTTCAGACGGCCTAAATGTTGACAGTATAAACTGGAATTAAGTGTCTGACCATATGGAAGTAGCTCATAGTAGATAATTCCCTTCCAATCCCACCAAACACACAATAAAATCTTCTTGGCCGTTAATCCTCGTTTTGAAACGGTTTGGGAAGCTTCGCCGGCATTCGACCATGATTTTTTGCGTTTTACATTTTCATAGGTGATCTATTTTTCATTACCAGTAACCAAACATTTAAAAAATGGATCTATTTTGTTTCGATTCAACAACGATTCTCAGATGGAAATACGGTCCATCAAGTTTTTATTCGATAATTCATGTGGCACCCATGTATTGAGCTTTTCAGTGTATCCAGCCTTTCGTAAATGATTTAAAACTGCTTTGTGGATCTTCAGTTCCTGAGTGATACTTCGACTGCTCACATGACAGTCTACTTCGACAATTTCCATAATTTTATCCACATTTTCTACAACAGGTCTTCCAGCGCGTTTTTCGGCGAAATCAAAATTGCGCTTTATTGGCTGTTACAGTATCAGGACCATACACATCATTCACAATATGAGCCGCTTTACTGGCATTTACTCCTTTATCAAAGCAGAATTGTAAAATATAGCGAATTTTCTTTTTGTTTATATAAATTGAAACTAAATCAACCAATCACAAAACTGTCAAAGACTGTTTTTTAGTACACATTCCAACCTTTCAAATGAATATATTCTATGTATCACGAGACATGTACCACTAAAGCCATCTAGCGAAAAAATAATGTATTACTTTTTCCCCAACCTAATATATAATCAAATTATGAAAATAAAAATTGATAAACATACATTTATGTTTATTGGAGGTAGGTGTTCAATTAGAATAGCTACTTATACATTCGCCTATTAGTTAGGAACATTAGTTCAAGCCTTTAGTAGTAAGCTACCATTTCTAGTTTAACTTCTCCTGTTATGTGGACTTTTACTCTTAGTTGGGCTTATTATTCTCAACTCACGCCCAATCTTTCGTGGCGACTCAGTTTTTGACAAAGTTAATGTTATTAATTTTAATTTTGAAGTTCTGCACATCACATGGTGGTAAGCAAGTGGCAATACATATAAGTATGTGGGATTTAGGCATAATCCTCCACTGATCAACTGTATTTCCGAAATAATAAAGCCTTGATTAGATATAAAAGTTAACTTTATTAAGCATAAATAATTTTACACAGAAATAACGTCCGTTTTGCTCAACGCTTGAACTTGTACTCCCTGTCGCTTCACTTCGCGCAACTCGCCTGCCTGCGCATGCACTGTGCTCACCAGCTCGCGAAATCGACTAACCTAACCTAATCTTAAAATTTAAAATATAACCATTTTAAATTCCTGCACTCGGCCATCCTTGAAATCCGTCAGTCTCCGAAGGTACACTACAGGGCTTCATAAAATCGGAAAATGATGATGTGATTGTCAGTCCTTCATCCTGTACGTTGTCTTTGACAACTTCGTAGCGGGCACTGCCCTTGGAGTGCATCACTTTATATGGACCTAGAAATTTCATAATTTTTGATCTTGGTTCGAATTGAGTTCGACGGATAGCTACTAAATCCCCTTCTTGATACTTCCTTCCTTATGTAGCCTTCTTATCGTGCTGCTTTTTATTTTCAGCTTGTACTTTCAGAATATTCCCCTTCGCCTGTTGTCGAAACTCATACCGCTCATCGTCGTTATTCCTCATAACTTCTTGCTTCAGGAGTTTCACGATACTTACATCTTGACGGTGATTCATTTTAACGCCTACCAGGACTTCAAATGGGCTCATTCCCACACTACGCTGATAAGTGCTATTCTTACACCTCTGCAAACGACTGATATGTGGGTACCAGCAATCTGGATTTTCGAGAGATAACTTCGTCAAAATAGGGACGATAATCCTGTTAATCCTCTCGACTAGCCCATTACCCCTTGGAATCCCGGTAGTTGTCAATACGTGTTCGATGTTCTCTTCGGTACAATATTTCTGAAAATCTGTCGACGTGAAAGCAGTTCCTCGATCAGACACAATGCGTCTAGGATTCCGGAAGTCATACTAAATCAGTTAGTATCAGTATTCCATGGTCTTCGTTGAGAATAACCAAGAGAACTTGGTGAATCCATCAACAATAAAAAGATGGATATATGTGGCCAATACGGTGTCCTCGACAATCATTACAGGACTTCTGCTAAGGGCGTCGACGTGCTTCACCCTGTCTCCACTTCGGTGTTCTATATTGTAATAAAATTCCTCTAATATGAGAGCCCATCTGGCAACCTTCAGAGGCAAATTTTGTTTACATAAGGTTGTTTGGAACGCTTGACAGTCCGTTACTATTTTGAAATTTATTCCTAACTAGTACACCCTAAATTTCTTAACTACTTCTATAATCGCTAAGGCTTACAATTCATAGGAACACCACTTATTATCTGCATCACTCAGTTTTCTGCTCATGAAATTTACAGGGTGAAAATACTTTTCTCCTTTTTTCTTTTGCAACAAGACTGCACCGCACCCGACTTTACTAGCGTCTGTATGCAATTCTGTTATTGCATCTGGGTCATACCTTCTCAAAATTGGTTCATTTATCAAAATCGCTTTTAATTCTCGAAATGCCATTCGTTGAGTTTCTCCAAAGAAAAAGTGTTGGCCAACTCTGATTTCGTACAACGGATACGCGATTTCAGAGTAACCTTTGACAAATTTCCTAAAGTATTCCGTTAGACCTAAAAAGCTTTTGACCTGCTTAATTGTTTTTGGTTCCGGGAATCGCTGCACCGCTTAAATTTTCGTAGGTGCGGGCCTAACTGTTCCGTTTTCTACAATGTGCAGTAAATATTCGACACTCTTTTGAAAAAATTTACATTTTTCTAGACTGATTTGCAAACCAGTTTCAACTGCGACATTTAGGAATTTTACAAGGTTATTAAAGGCGTCTTCGTAATCAACTTCCGGAATAATTAAATCGTCCATATAGATTTATACAACTGTTTCTCTTTCGAGGCTTTTAAAAACTTTATCAACAAATCTTAAATAACTGGTTGGGCTATTACATAATCCAAAGGGTGATTTGACAAATTCATATTGACCGTTCGGGACTACAAATTACGTATACTTTTTACTGTTTTCTGCCATTGGTACATGAAATAAACCGTTTTTTAAATCAATGACCGAGACAATACGGAAATTAACGAGTGCATCGATTTTATCATCTGCCAAAGGCATTGGAAATCGGTCCCTTATCATCTTTTTATTTAAAGCTCTATAATCTTTGGTACTATTAATACTGGGCTTGCATACTCACTTTCGCTGGGTCTTATAATACCGTTATCTAACCATTCTTTAATTTAAGCATCAAATATTTGCTTTTCTTTTATTGCTAATCGTCGTGGCTGTTGGGTGATTGGTGTTTCGTCCTTCAAGATTATCTTCGTTTCTATGTCAACCCTGACATGTTTCTTCGGTTCGTGCTTGGCGAGAAGATCTTCGATCCGTTGATTGTAGGTTTCGGGAACATCAATCTCGTCTTGCATTATGCAAAGCAAGACTTTCAAGTTTTCGCGAAGACCTCCACTTATCTTGATCTGATGAGGCTTCTTCTTCTCTGGAGGAGACTCTGATTTCATTTTTAGGAGTTATTGACAATTGCTGGATACTGGTGATCTTTGCTCCCCTGAAATTAATATCAACTTCTCTCAGCCAGGCGTATCCCAGGATCACTTCGTCTGCAATTGTCGTAGTCGAAACAACGTAGAAAGTAGCTTCGTACTCTTTATTGTTGAATTTAAAATTCATGTTCACCGCTCCGAAAGGCTTAGTTGTTTTACTTTCTAATCCTTCAAGAAGTTGATTTGCTCGATCGTAAACGGGCCTGCCGATGGCTTCATAGATTTTCCAGCTCATCAAATTAACGTCGCTGCCAGAGTCAACTAGAGCGTTATAGTCGTCTCCTTGAAGTTCAATCTTGATGTATCGCTGATTGGATGACCGGATCCAATGTACTTTCTAGCTATTCTCAGGACACTTTGGAGCAATGTGTCCAAATTCATTGCATCTAAAGCATTTAGGTTCCGACTTAGGACAACTATTCTGGTCATGACTCTTGGACCAATAATTGTAGCAGTGCTTTGGCGTTGAATTTTTCTTCCATAATGACTGCTGAAGCTCGTTCTTCTGATCCTTGTCGTTGCTACTTTTAAACCTTTCTTTGTTATTCGACATATTACGTTTGAAATTGTTCTGCTGATTTTGACTATCTTTCTTCGACGACTGGACCTGTATTGCTTTGGTCTTCATTTTGTCGTAAACGTCGAGTTTCTTCTTGAGCATATTAACAGTCTCGGCTCCGTACAAAATGGTCTTGTTGTACTCGCTTTCTCGAATACCTTCTATGATGTAGTCTATCAAAGTTTCGTCTTCGACTTCACCTTGGTCGGATGTCTCCACCATGGCGTAAATGTACTGTCGCCCTGTTTCTCTCAATCTGCGTTTCCATTTGAACAATTCACTGTGAACTGATGCACTGTTTAATGGTACGTCAAATTCTCGAACCAGTTCGTCTCTGAACTCGTCCTAAGTGTAGACTTTATTCAGCGACATGTACTTCTTTGCTGATCCTTGTAACATCCGTTTGGCGTATATAATTTTCTGGAGATCGTTCCATTCCAAAAGTTCGCTGATACTCTCGAATTCGTCGACCCATTTCTGACTGTCACTTTATCATCACCCGAAAAATTGGTTAAGCTATCTACGACGTCGAGTATCGAGAACATACTTCGTGGCGTTACGTACGTTCCTGCACCGCACACTTCATTTCGCTGATCCCGTCTGTCTCCTGCGCCGCGAGTCAAATCACGACTCCCGCGCGTACCGACGCAACTCAACTCACTCTCGTCATCGGTCGTTTCTCGTTTCACACGCGCTTCATTCGTCGAATCGTGTCTACCTTGCATCACACGACTGTATTGCGTTTCCAGTGCGCGTCACTACTGGATTCGCATCTCTGTTCAACGCCCACTTTTGGTATTATTTGTCTTGCTTGTTGCATTTCCTCGATGCCATCAAAAGGAGATTCGTATCCTTGCTGATCGTCATAACCTCTCCTGAACGTATCATGTCTGTCACTGTAGTAGTTTACGTCTTCAAATCTTTTTATTTCGTTTGTCGAATCGTAGCCCGTATTTTGTCGCGCTTGCGTCGGATGCTGAGTGGGTTCGACGACCGTCGCGAACTGTAGCACTTTCGGTACGATCGGTTTCTGCCTTATCTATGTCTCATACTGCGAATCGTGGATAGACGTACGCCCACGCGTTTTATGTCTCGAAAATGCTTTGCGTCTGATATATTTTTCGTCACCATCTGATAAATCGGTAGAGTCGTAGGCATCTCCCCGTCGAGACTGAACAATTGTCTATCTTTCTTCTTTGTTTTCAGTTCCGTTTCAGTTCGGTTCAGTTCTTGTTTATGTCCTCTGATTTTTTTTGATCGACGCCATCTTGGACGCCATCGTTCTTTCTCTCTTTATTTGTCTTTTTCTTTTTCTGATTTCTCCTTGTTTGCCCCAATGGCTTCCTTAAAGCGCTGTACGAGTTCACTTTTATTACCTTTTCTTGATAAGTTCAGTTCTTATAGACTTGCCTTCAACTCGATGACCGTAAGGTCTTTGATTCCTTTGTTTTCGACTTTGTTTCTTTCCATATTCTGGCTATTCGGACTTTCAACACTCACTTGGAATTAATCAATTTTCAATATTAATAAACTTGCGACTTTAACACTAGAACTACCAGAGGGGTCATTTTTACTCCTGATCTCTCTTTCGATAACATTATATGATCATTAAATCTATCTTTTCTAGTGTTAATCAACGTTCGACTTTCAGTCAATTTACGACTTTATTTAACTTCCGACTTTAATTAACTTTCGATTTTCAATCAACTTACGACTTTATTCAACTTTACATGTGCAAATACGAGTGCTGTGTTGCAAGTGTTGAATTATCATGATCTCGCTCATTCCTTGTATCGGGATTTTTAGTAGTACCTTCACAGCACAAGACAGTCGCTTTTTAGCTATGAACAAGCCAAAATTAGTGTGTGTCATTTCTTTGATAAAAACTCCCTTTCTTTGTTTATTTCCTAACGAAACAAGAAGTGAAAAATCTCTGCAAGATTCAGTGCAATTTTTATGTGGAGAAAAATTGCCTTAACTTTCCTCAATTAAACAATAATGTATGTATAAAATTTAAATAAAGAAGTTATATTTTCATCCTCGAATACATTAAAAATTATAATATTGATAAAAGTTTATCAGGAGACACGGTAGTGTCTCGCACCAATTCCATATAAATCAAAAACAGTATAAAAAATAATAAAATGACATTCTAAATTTTTTGGGCAAACAAGACACCGCCGTGGCTATCATTCACAGTATCTCTTGCACCGTGTAATGTCACCTTGGCACTTATTCTTTCACATTATCATATTATTTCTATTATTAGAGAGAAATCGATAAATGTACCATTATAAATGTTAAGTATTCATTAAGCAAAAAAAATACTATTCGACTCCTAACCAATCAGAATCGCTGTCCATCACCGAATCATGCTAAGGATTGTCCTGTTTAAGACAAAAAGCGACATTTATTTATTATTACCACATATCATAACCTATAATTGGGCAAGGTCTGATAGTCTGATCATCGACATATATATTTTTGTTGTAGATGACTCCAGATTCTAAATTCCATACAGCCAAGACTGCGCAGTATATGTATTGACAGAATACCTTCTGTCAAAAAAGTACCGGGAATTATTAAATAAAACACAAAATTTTCAATTAATTAACACGATTTATTTCGTCACCTTCAAAGTAAGCTCCTTTTGATTCAACACACATATGCCAGTGGTTTTTCTAATCTTAGAAACATTTTTTATAGGCGTTTTACGGGATTGCCTTAAGTTACTCCCACGATTTTTGTTTTATGACTTCAATCGATTCAAAACGGGTACCACGGAGTGGCAATTTTAGTTTTGGGAACAAAAAGAAGTCACACGGAGCTAAATCCGGTGAATACAGTTGTTGTTCGATGATAGTCGTTGCATTTTTTGCCTTAAATTCGGTCACAATTGTTGCTCTATGCGACGGTGCGTTGTTGTCGTGTAGAATCCACTAATTGTTATTCCATAGTTCTGGCCGTTTCTGACGGAAGTTCTCACACAAACGCTTCAAAAGGACTAAATAATATTCTTTATTGACTGTCTGCCCTTCCGGAACGAATTCATGGTGCACCAAACCATGAATATCGATGAAGACGATGAGCCCAAATGTTTTTTTTTGGTTTCGGTTCATTTCTTGCCATCCATTCTGATGGTTGCTGACTTGTTTGCATATCAAACCCATATACCCACGTCTCATCACCAGTTATGATACGTTCCATAAATGTCGAATTAGAATTCACACGATCTAGCATGTCTAAAGAGACCTGTTTATGGAATTCTTTTTGCGGAAAATTCAGTTCTTTAGGAACAAGCCGAGCGGCAACGCGTCTCATGCCCAAATTATCTACCAAAAGCGAACGAACGGACTCGTGAGAGAATGTTGAGTTTATGTGCTATCTCTCGTAAGTTGGAATGGCGATTAACGAGCACAGTCTCCTGCACTTTTTCGATGTTTTCATCGGTTGAAGAGGTCGAAGGTCGTCCGGAACGAGGCTGGTCTTCGACGATCTCTCGGCCCTCCTTCAACGCTTTGTACCACTCATAGGCCCGTGTTTTTGTTAAGACAGATTCACCATAAGCATTCTGTAACATTTTTAGCGAGTCGGCACACGAAATTCTGTTCTTCCGTTCGCAACACAAAATTTAAGACACACTCTTTGTTCAACACTTTCGTTCATTGTGAAAATCTAGACGCACTTCTGAGGTGTATTGATTCAATAAGATGCTGTAAACAAACTATTCGATTGATCACGGTCATATTACTCATAATAACGCGTACAGTGCTGCCAACTTATGGCAGAAGAAAAGTTGAAAAATATTGTACGCGGGCTTTTTAAATGAGGATTTCCCGGTACTTAAATAAAGTCCATCGACGTATAGAATGGACTGCGTGTTTTATTGTATTGCTTGGATATTTCTAACGAAAGAAAGGGAACGTCTGAGATAACTAAAACCCTCTTGGTCTGACAATTTTATATTGTAGATTTGTTGTCACGGTAAGAGAACAATAACGTTGTTATTATTTTGATGTCTGCCTTTAAAAAATAATGAATAGAGACTTTGACATTGTAGTTTTCAAAAAATGATGAAAATTTTTATCATATGCAAAATAACACCAAAAGAGGGAAATATAGTCTCTTTTTATATATATGTTTATGCACACCTTCAATCTGTGAATCGTTACTCTTAAGATTTGTAACTGATCGTATTCCTTATATCTTTAATGGAATAAGTAAGTTTAATTAGCAATCCGGGGGATAATGATTCACCGATCGCGTGCCTACATATATTATGTAATAATTTTAAACGATTATCTCCCAACGTAAATGATTTTATTAAAATGTATAAAATGAAATATTAAGGTATTAATTCCTTATAAAAGGTGTAGTGTACATTGCATTAGTCTCTACAATAATAAAAACATATTAACTAATATAAATAACAAAGAAAATGTAAATATAAATTTCGATAATAATTGTGTTTTTTCAATCAAAAATAATATTAAGTAATCCCCTATGAAAAATTCCCACGTGGGGACCTATGTAGGGATTTGAAATAGGATCCTACGTAGGATTCCACGTAAGATGCCACGATCACATGTAGGATTCTACGTAGGATCCTACGTGGGTTTCTATATCGTACAATGCCGTACATACCTACATAGATCCGTGAGATCCTACATGGGATCCTTCGCAGGATCCTATTCCAAATCCCTACGAAGAATCCTACGTAGGAATTTTGCATACGTTAGTAGTTTTTCATATTATATAACGTTATGTAGTTATAAAAGTCAATTGTATCAATAACGGGATTACAAATATGTATTGGGTTGGCAAATAAGTTCGTACGATTTTTTAAAATGAAAGAAAACACAATTATTTTGGTACTCATCATATATTTCAATCAATTAAATACTGACCATTGTTATTTACAACCTTTTGCCATCTTTCCACCAACTTCATAATGCCGCGTTCGTAGAACGTTTGTGGTTTATCTACAAAAAACTACTCCAGGAGCTTTTTTACAGCCTCCTATCTGGCGAAGGATATCCTGTTCAAGGAATTCTGCAACGACTGGAACAGTTGATAGTATGAATGCGCCAGGTCCGATGAATATGGGGAATGAGGCAAAATATCCCAGCCAAGTCTTAACAGTTTCTGCTGCGTGGTTAATGACGTGTGAGATCTAACGTTATCATGGTGAAAGACGAGACGCTTACGATTGGTCAATTATGGGCATTTTCTGTGTATTGCATTATTCAACCTACTTAACTGTGAGCAGTATACAGTTGAATCAATGGTACTGCTTGCTGGTAACACCTCGTAGTACATCATAAATTTCAGGTCCCACCATATGGAGAGCATAATCTTCTTCCGATGCAATCCCGCCTTCGAGGCTGATTGCGGCGGCTCGTTGCTTTGTTCCTACGTTCTTTTACGCACTACATTATCGTTGACAAGCCATATTCTTCGCCAGTCACCATTCACTTCCAAAAAGGAGCATGTTTTTGGCGTTTCAGGATTGAATGGCAGATGTATATGCGATTGGTCAAGTTCACCTCGGTTAATTTATGCTGCACCCAAATATCCAAAAAACGTATTCCAGTTAGCGCAAATGGTTTTCCACGCTTATGTAGGAAATATTTAATGATACAGCAATCTTCCGAACCGATTGAGATGGATTTTCGTCAACAATTGCCTTGACAACACTGCACTATATCTCAGTCGGGCGACCTGAGTGTGGTGTGTCGTTAACGTCAAAATCTCCAAAACGGAATTTTGCAAACCACTTTTGACAGACGCGTTCTGTTATGGCATCATTTCTGTACACTTGGCATATCTTTTTATGGGCCTTCGCAGCTCGTTTGCCTTTTTTGAAGTAATATATCAAAATATAGCTACAATGTACGTTCGTCACGTCCATCTTCAAAGCTACGTCGCACATACAATACAATTCTGATTTCTGTCAAACCAAACATCAACAGAAATTTTCCGTTGATAAGAACGTAGAATCGGAGAAATAGTGCAATGAACGAAATTACTGAAATAAATGTTTTAGCAGTAGTAGCTCTGAATCCTCATGTGTAACCTTCACTGCACCAGGAACTACATGGTTGAGGACTTTCAAAATCGTTTTAACTTCTGTCACTGGGCGACAAAACAAATAAACAGAGATGCAAATTTTTTTTTATTAGTATTTTTTTCTGATGAAGCTAAATTCACAACTCATGGTCAAATAAACCGGCACAACATGCATTGCTAATCAATTGAAAAACCACGTTGGTTATGTAAGATAGAGAAGTAGCGACCCCTGATTGTAAATATTGGGGTGAAGTCATCAGCCAATGATTAACTAATCCGTACTTTATTGATCGCACGTTAAACGGAGTAAAGTACGCAAATTTTGTGGATAATGTTTTCCCATATTTATTGGAAGATTTACTACTGTATGAAAGTGTAATACATGTGGTATTAACACAATGGATATCTGCTCGTTCTCCAGACCTTACATCTTCGGATTTTTGTTTGTCAGGCTTACTCAAGGACGAGAGTTATTTTGTAGTAGCAACTACGGAAGAAGATATGCAACAACGTATCGTTAAGATTTGTGTTTTTATTAAACCGGTAACATTGCTCGGCGCTGATTGAGTTTTTAATAACGAAACGCCAAATCTATTGAATTCGACGGTCGTCAATTAGAACACGGTCGAACCTGTTTCGATCACTTTCATTTTGTCATATTGCACATTTCGTCCCTTATTTTAAGATGTAATAAAATAGGTTTTTTTCTCCGTGTAAACAATTGGGGGTTCCCTTTTGAAAAACTAAAGATGAAGTTGATTTCACTAATAACAGCGCCGTCTAGGTGGAAACAGATAGCGTCGTCTTGACAAATCGAATATTACGTGTACATCCAGTCCGAGTAAACCCGTAATATTGCCAGTTTCATCATTTTGGAGTAAGTCAGAAAAGTTGTTTTGTAATACATATTATAATAATGTTCCAATTGCATTGATAATAGATGTTAAGTTAATTATTACTGTAACATCTCACAATATATGAACATTTATGATGCATTTTAAGTTTACATGAAATAAAATTATATGGACAAAATATATTTTTGTTATAAATTATATTTATATATTAATAGCGAATCGGTAAATTAAATTGAGGAGATATTTTGTGGAATATTTCTGTATATTTCACGTAAATGAATGAAGAAATCTAAAAATGGCACAGTGTCATAAATGATTAGTGTCAATATAGATATTTTATTCACAATGTTACTTTTGAAATTTAAAATTAAACCACTGTTAAACGAATAAATTTTTAAACCAATTAATGTATTTTAGTATGTTTTACTGAATTTGACATTTAGTAAAGTTTATAATAACTATTTAGTGACGCGCAAGGATTATATCCGATGATACATCCCAATAGATCATTATGTATATATACATATATATACAGTTTGGGTCAGCTGGGTAACACATTATCTTCTAATTATCCGCCAGGTCGAGTGGTATTTTCTCTCGAGGCTGCGTGCTCTTCTTGGTTCCGTCATGAGATCTTTTACCAGGATGTTTGGATAGATTATCATTCTATTTCTATGGCTAGCGCTATACTTCTTTATTTCTTCCATGACGCTTGGTATTCGTAAGTCGCTATGTATGGTCTCATTTGTCATGAATCTTGGGACGTTGATCATACGTAGTACTTTCGACTGAAAACGTTGTATAAATACTATGTTAGCTTTTGAAGGTCTTTATACACTGAACAATCTTTGTAGTATTCCGATCTAGTTTTCAACAGATATTCAGCGGTCAATTGGTTTTTTGCACATTTCACGCATCTAGGTTGCCTTGCACAGAAATTGTTGGTATGACCATACCGCTGACATTCCGAGCATTGGTGAATTTCTCTTTTGTATATTTGGAGGTTCAAAATAGATTTTCGTATTCATTAAGATTTCGATTTTGTAAATATCTTTATTGTTATGCTCTCATTTCAAATTGTCTAAGAACATATGCAACGGAGATTTGGTTGCTCTGTGCCGTATATTCGATATATTTGTAACTGTGTGTCCATAGCCCTCGATCTGTTCTTTCAGGAGTTCTATACTTGTTGAGCTGTGCATGTTTTTCAACACTACTTTATAAGATCGGTTTTGCTTCTTTTGGTAAGAATGATACTCTGTCTCTTTGCATCTAAATTCTGTGATTATGACAACATATGTTTTCAGTATTTTGGCTTGTATTTCAACTTCATCGTTCTCAATTATTCAATAATTGAGAACGAAAATGCAATAATTATCTCTTGCAATTTCTTCCAATAATTTCGTTAGTAGGTTTATGTCACCAACTCCCGAAATAAATATTGGTGGTGGCTTTGTACCTCGTTGCAGTTAATTGAAGTTTTCATTCTCTCTGGGATAAGTACTTGTTTCAGGAGTTGAATATTTCTTCCTCTCTTCCGTAGGTGTTGAGTGTCTGTTCAAATTGACATCTCTCATAAGCAATGTTTGCCCCCCCCCCCCAGAATGCATGTGGCCATCCTCTGTAGAGGGATGTTTTACCGGGGTTTCACCCGGGTTGCCGCCCGAGGTAACATTTTCATTTATGTTTTGATCCAATGCTTGTGTTTTTCGTAATTTTTTATCGATATTTTCGTTCCTCTAGCATTTGGGGAACCAACCCATTTTGGTCAACCCCTGGTATTTTATTTCTCAGGTACCCTCTATATCTAGTAATCGTTCCCCTATCCGCTACCTGGGGGATCGCCAGGAACTCCACATGGGATATATTAATGTGAATAACTATTATACAGAGTAAACAAAACGTTCTGGAACAGCTGGTTATCTGAACATATACACATCAAATCGATAACTTGATAAGAACAATAGTTTAATATCTTGAAGAGAGCTATGCAACTATGTTAAAATTAAGCTATCCCGTACTTTCTTCTTGGGTCGGCGGGGGATAACTTCAGAATATTAAATGGAAACCACCAATTTTTTTATGTTCAGATTTCTTATTGAAAAATAATAAATTTATTAATAAATTCAATATGTTCATAACATTAGGAATAATAATTTTCTAGACAAATTTTTTGAATTAGTTCCATATTTTTTAAAGGAGTATCTAAAAGTACATAACTGTCCACTCTCGGCTGCATGTATGGATGGGGTGAGAGTAACTTTAAAATTTAAAACGGTATATTCTTAATTTCTCAAAAATAAAAATATTTTATTCATAACATTTTTTCTGTAAAATTTGTCCATGCACTCTGTCCATGCAACCCTGCTACGACCAGGCCGCCCCTTTCGAGACCTTCATGAAAACAAATATGACCCTTGAGTGGTTCAGAAATGGATCTTTTATTTTAAAAATATTTATTGTAAAAGGAACCGAGGATGGATATTTGTGGAACTCACGCCTTCACGTTGTACTCCGCTCGTCTCTCATCTGTGTCATAGATAAGCATTCTGCTCCTCAGATCGTTATCAATCACCCGCGTCATGCATACTGGAGTCCGCCTCGTTATTAGTGCTGCTATTATCCTTTCCAGCCTTGCCTTGTGTTCAACACGTTGTACTTATCTATGGCTACGAGAGCGCAGAATCCCCTATTCTGCCATGTGCCTTTTCTAACTGTCTCTGCTGTACTGACCACCGACAAATTCGCATCCACTGAGAAACCTTATTGTCTTGCCTTCCACTGTAAAATCTTATCTACCTAATGTAAATCATATTGTCTTGGTGACTATCCACCTTCCTCCATTACGTGGTCTTCGAGTCTTTAGTAACAGAATTAATATTTTAATTTTCCATCTCCAGTGGAAAATTCCTTCTTCAGACAACTGTCATAAGTCTTCAGCACCACTTGCTGAAGACTCAGGATATCGTTAGAAAATCGTCAGGATTCCTACTGCTCTATGTTCCACATCGTTGAGTGGTTCAACTCGCATTCCCCCTTCCGTTGACAGGACAAGGGAATTTATTGTTTTCCTAGAAACTTTTTTGAGACTATTCTATATGGCAGTCTCCCTGGATCTTCTTCTACCGTGTTACATAACTCTTCCTGAAATGCCTCTTTCTCCTCTTAATAGAAGTCCTTAGTTTCCGTCTGGTTTCTTTGTATTCCCTGTCTAGGGCAGCATCTTTTGTCTTCCCCTTACTTCTTTGCGCTTTCTTACGAGTGACTAAGCATCTCAGTTCCGCGAACTCCGCAGTGCACCAGTACACTGGTTTCCAAAAGTGCAACAATTATAGCTACAGCAACCTCCCGAATGAAAGCCTGCACGACACGCAAGGTCAATAGATGTGGGAAATTTCTCGAGCAAGAATGATCTTAAACAAAAATGAGTGACGGCATTTAAATATTAAATTGTGCGGATTATCTACCTCGAGTCAAATTAAACAGTCAAAATCTGTCGATTCGGTGCAAGTTTGATTTTTGAGGTCGATTATTTAGCGTTTTTTACACCTTCGACTTGATGTAAAAAATATAAATATTTATCAGTTATGGCTAATTGGTGGCATATTATCCAACGAAAAGTATGTACTTTAAGCCAGAGAAAGACCGAAGTCATTTCATTGATTCGTTCGAGCGTAATTTCCCATGCCGTTTTCAAAAATGGTGTTTCGAAAAACACGCGTTTAAAGGTTTTGTAATACAATATTGGTACTTATATTAGATCGCCTATACCCGGGCCATATAACAGGCCCGGGCATCCTCCTTCTCGTACATCATGTTTTTGGCCATCGCTTCTTTCCGGTCCTCGATTAAGAGCCGTCTCGTTTCCTCTGTGGAATGGGCTTCTGCTGCCTGCACCTGGCGTTCGTCTGCATCGTCCGCGAAATAATTAGCAGTAAGTCCAACATCAATCTCCATGACATTCATAAGTTTTAATACTGATGTATAGCCCTCGTTGAACAAGACTGAAGCCAAATACGTTGCGATTGTGACTGTTTTTGTACCGCAAAGCAAATGTTTCTTCTGAGTATTGCCTCCAAGACATTGCTCTGATAAAGTATCTTCTGAAAGTTCTTCGTATATTGGCCTGATAGCTTCCTGAACATTATTCTGAAGAGGTGGACCGTGTTTCAACTCCTCCAGTGTTCCATTAGCCTCTGCAACATGCCACTTTCACCAACTGGCTACCCTCCTGACAATGTTCGCGCTGCGTGTTCTCGTCAGTCGAGCACTTGCGATAGAATGTGGCCCTTTTTCATGTCTGAAATCGAGATAGAATGTCGTCTTAATAAATGATTAATTATTTTATTAAATTATCTGTCAATTGTCCACTACCTTTTCCGCCGAGTCCCTTCGTACTTTTTTTCCACAGCCCGAAGTCGAGTCCAATTCTGCACATGTCCCACGTTTTCTTCACTTTGTACAAGTATGTCACTGTAAAAATCCAAATCGAGAAGAGCCTTGAAAGTCTTGGTGCGTCCGTCGCCAATATAATTAGAATATTTCACATCGAAAAGTTCTTCGGATTGTCCAAACATTTCCTTTACTGCTTCGACTTCCATCTTGCCGGCGCTTCCCTCGTCGTTTGCAGTGCAGCTGTCAGCATGGTTTTGTAACCAGTCATCATATTCTGGTGTCCATCGCGTTGTTTCCAATTGGTACAGCCCTGACTAAACGCAGATTTTACCTCCACATCGCGGACTTTTTTAGTGTACTTTCCGACTAATGTAGCGATTACGAATAAAGAAGAAAAGCCTCGCTTTATCCAAGTTCCGTGTCGTGATACAGTTAAATGCCGCGCTTCGATTCCTGCTTCGTTATTCTGTTGGCTTTCTTCATGAATAGCTTTTTGTCGGCAGACATCAAAAACAAATTTTGATGCTGTAAACATGTTGTCAAGAATGTTATAGTACATTTTATTTGAAAATCTTTTTATTAAGTCTATAATTCCACAAAATGTATTGATAAATTGCAATCCAAATCCCAATAAACGCATGACAAAAACAAGACTATGATTAATATCATAAGGAACACCCTTCATGGTGCTCGAATTCACAAGATCAATTCTGCACGGACCCGTGACAATCAGTTGGAAATCCAGGCTATGTTCACTTGTACAACTGAATGTAACATCTTCGCACAATTTACATTTCACACGTTCACTTATAAAATTAAAAAATAGTAAGAAAGTGCAATATGGCACAACTATTGTTTTTATCAATCTCAATATCATCGTACACGGCGTCATTTAGTTTTATTGGCTGAAGTACTCGCATGATCTTCGTCAGTCTCGACGGTATGCTGATTTCCCTAAATTTTTTTTTTTTACGACATTCCCTGTATCACTTTTTTAACTCGCGAACCTTTTGGATATAAATTCGGCATTTCGACACAATAATACAATAATCGGTATTTACAACTATAGACACGCGGCGATGCCGACTGAAGCTTTCGACACACGGACGGTGCCCCTTAGTGAAATTTGAGATGTTGTGACTCGCAGCTTCACCTACAGGGATACAGGAAACTATTTAACTTATATAGTGTCCACACGCTTAAGAGATTTCATTAGTATGCTTTTTAAAACATGTGAAAGTCCTAGCGTCACGCTGCGTTAAAATGCTCGTTTTTTGTGTGCAATGCACAGTTAGTAATTCGGCCGTACAAACTAGAACAATGCGCGGATCGAGAAAAAGTTCTTCAGCTCCATAATCTAAACGCACCAAGGATTGAAAAAATGTAAAAAATCGATTTTCTGCAAATTTTAAAGGGGAAACTCAACTTAAATATACAAATAGAATCATTCCTGTTAAACACATTTCCACGTAAAAAACCGGGTAGTGGATTCAACTAGGAATTGAGGAGGATCATCCACTTTCAGGGCGTGGAATCCTTGCGGAATGAAAGTTACGAAACGTCTATTCCGAAACGAAGATGTGGTTAAAATTCCCCTGTCGGATAAGTGAAATCACGTGGATTCAGTTCCAAATGAGCATCGAATCCGCGTGGAATCAACGCGGACAGATACAACGTTTTATTAAATAAAAAATGTATTAATTTGAATGTAATATTAAAAAAATGCATAAAACGTTCGACCCTCAGAATCAAACAACCGACCTTCTGATGCACAATCCGTAACACTACCCATTACTCAACGATGACTTCCGATTATATAATGATCTAATATTTATCCCAGCATTGCTCATAATTGCACGATAAGGAGCGTCGCATCAAAGGTGAATCCACCTCGAATGTACGCTGATTCCAGCATGAATCCACGGCAATTCACCTAGAATCCACGGTATATCCACCGTGATACCAGTGTAAATTCGGCGTGAATTTTAGGTGATAAATAAATTTAGTTTTTAACATTACTTAACATTAATTACTATCCACGCTGAATCCTCCTTGAATCGACACACAAAATCGTGTAATTGTTAACAATGTTAATATTGACTTTAAAGCTGGAGGTAATTTTAAATTTTAATGGGATTGTGATTATCGTTACAAATACTTCAGCAGAAAAATTGCTATTCGATTCTCAAGGTCAACAATTTTCTGCAATATTTTGAAAATTAACTTATTCATATTGTTCAGCAAGATTTCACGTTGAATCTACGTGGAATAATTGAGTATTAATTTATGTTAAACATTTTTTTTAATTTTACAAAATAATATTACTATCCACATTTAATCCACGCAATTTCCACGTCGCCGTTTCTTACAGAAACATTAATGTTTGTAATAGAATCTTCGTTAACTCCACGCGGATTTGA
>JABFPR010000018.1:0-13958 GCA_022817345.1 Neoscelio sp. ZL-2020
AAGAAATCTGCAGCTGAGGCGTATCGATTGCTTGTAGAAGCATATGGTGAAGCTGCCTTAAGTGAGAGAAGTTGTCGTGAGTGGTTTAAAAAGTTTAAGAACAGTGAATTTGGCATCGAAGACAAAGAACGTAGCGGCAGGCCGAAAGTGTACGAAGCCGCGGAATTGGAAGCATTATTGGATCAAGATTCGTGCCAAACGCAACAAGAACTTGCACTTACATTAGGCAACAAGCAATTTCACATCGGTTGAAATCTTCGGGAATGATTCAAAAAGAAGAAAATTGGGTTCCATATGAACTGACGCCGATTTTTCACATGTGAAATTCTGTTTGCCAGGCATAAACGAAAGGGTTTTCTGCATCGTATAGAAACTGGTGATTAAAAATGGATTCACTATGATAATCCAAAAAGGAAGAAATCATTGAGACCACCTGGCCATGCTTCAACATTTACAGCTAAGCCAAATATTCATGGAAAAAACTCTTGTTGTGTATTTGGTGGGATCAGCTTGGTGTCGTGTATTATGAGTTGCTCAAACCGAATGAAACCATTACTGGGGCTGTCTACCCAATGATGATGTCTACCTCAAAACACAATTGATGAGATTGAGTCGAGCACTCAAGGAAAAGCGCGCCCACTATTACTCTACACACGAGAAAGTTATTATCCTGCATGATAATGCTCGTCCACATGATGCTGCGCCGGTCGAAACCTATTTGGAAACACTCAATTGGGAAGTTTTACCCCACCCGCCGTATTCACCAGACATTGCTCCTTCTGATTTCCACTTGTTTCGATCGATGGAGAATGGCCTATCTGAGCAACGCTTCACATCATATGAAGATACCAAAAATTGGGTCAATTCGTTGTAGCCTCAAAAGATGAAGCATTCTTCCGACGCGGTATCCGTATGCTGCCAGAAAGATGGGAAAATGTAGTGGCAAGCGATGGACAATACTTCGAATAAAACATTAGGTTCCGTTCATTTACAATAAATTCCCAATTTCTGATATAAAACGGCGGAAACTTATTTGTACAGCTGATATTATTTGTGGTTTAACGTTCATAATGATGTATTACCTAACACACTAATTTGCGCATCTTGGTTCCTGGCAGAATTTATCCTTATCCTTAGCTTTAGTTGAACGCTTCTAGTTTCAATAAACTATTGTATGATGTTACGAACAAACGATGGTGGATAATTTGCATCGGTGAATCGATTAGCATAAAGATCGCATGCATTCTGAAAATTTTCTTCCACTATTCCCGTAAATGTCAATGACGTAAATTCATCTGCAGTTGTAAAACATACCATTGTACGTTAATTTTCATTTGACAAGTAATAGAATTAAATAAGCTATACAAACGAAATCAAACAAAATCATGAAAACAGAATCGCATATTTAGTTCATTAAAAGCGTTTTTTCTTATTCATTTCCTCGACTAAGCGACATGTTCACAAATATTTTCTTCCAGCTTCAGAAATTACAAATAAGTCACTCTTTTAGGTGTTGAACTTGTGCATATGTATATGTCGTAAATAAATGTTTCGAGTAATAGTTCCGCATTTTTTAATCTACAAATCGAATAAGCAATGAAAACTCGACGTTCCAACTTGAAATAATTGAACACAAAAGTTACTTTGTTTTTAGCATAGAATCATAACATGAAATGTTTAAGAAAATGTTGGTTCCCATTTACAAAGTATAAAATGATCGGTTTAATAACGCTAACTCAATTATTAATATTTCTGAACAATTAATTTATTTTGAAGAACCCAGTTTCTTCATGTTACATGGGTCTTAATTATAACGAACATATATTCTGCTAATTTCCTAGTAAATAATTAGTAACCTCTTCCTGTATGTAATTATGTACTTATTATATCATTTTAAAATCTATATATATTACTACTTTCAAATTCTAAACGACTAGGAATAATTAATAAATATGTATATAAAATCTTATTGAAAATCAACGGGATAAGGGAGATCAATAGGAACCCTTAATAAGATATTCTTGCATAGGCACGAATGAGATACTTTATATGTTGACCGAATTAAAACTTAATTGACTTCGAACTAATCGAACAGTAATCGTTTCGAGACGCGCTTAATTAATTCTTTACTAATAAATGAGATGAAGTTATTTTTTCTGTTATGGCTAATAAAATGTCAATATTTCTCTGAGTTCACATATGATAAAATAGAGAGTGAACTATAAGTTGACAAGATGAAAATATTGATAACGAAAATATTAAACTGTGTATAATTACACATATGTATTAAATGTAAAGTGTATAATTTGTCGAGATTTGATTTTTGCATTACATGTACTTATTCAATACAACTATATTTATCACTACAGCATGTGTAATTAAAGGTAGGTTTGGAAAATTATCTTTTAATTACGTAAAAAGTATTCAACTTATAGACTTTTAATTATTGTAACCGATTTACGCTGGTGGTAGTCTAGTCCTCCAATTACTTTTTTTATAATGATGGAATTTATGGTTTATGATGTCACTCGTTATTAATTAAAGGTCGATCGTCTCTGATTATCGGTATGCTGTCTCCATTCTCTTGATTAAAGATACGTATTGTGAATTATTGAATATTATAATTTCCTTTTGGCATTTAATAAGTATATTATCTAATTGTACGTTATATGAATTATCTTCAATTATGATACGCATTTTAGTAATTTCAAGGACTGCAAAATTTATTATTTCGAATATAGCCGAAAAGAACTTCGCGATTAATAAATATGATATACTATATACAATAACTAAAGAGTAATTTAATATTTTACTGCTTTAATTAATTTTTCACGTGTAAATTATAATGGATTCGGGAGAACTGTTAGTATAAACTTAATTAGATTTTATGAAATATTCGATATAATTTCGAAACAATTAATTGAATTAATTATAACGCTCATTAATAATTGCGCCAGATGATGCAATGATTAATTAACATTTATTGCCTGGTACAGTAGTTATCTGCAACTTCACGATACGACCATTTGTACCACAATCTGAATTTTTCTCGCAACCTAGACCAATCATCGCGTGCCCCGTTACGTTGCGTGTTTTAGGAGCGTATTTTTAGTCTGAAAATGGGAGAGTTTTGAAAGGGTTACTTTTTAACATATACAGTGTTTCTATAAAATATATTCTTGAAATCTGAGATTGTAAATGCAATTATAATGAATTAATTAAAGTTTCATCTCCGCAAATATTAGACGGAGACACATCGCGTGTTCCGTTCCTTCTCCATATGTTGTTTTAATTAAAAGCAACCTCCTTAGAGTAGATTGTGCGCGTCTTTCAGAATGTTGTATAGTGAGTCGGCACTTAGGATGATCGCAAATTGCAGACACAACCTTTTTAAAATGATCTGTACGTAATGAGCTCCGTCGCCGTGGTACTAAATACTTGTGAATTAAAATCTGGGGCGTGTACGCGACCATTGTAACTGTTGTATACAGCAACGTTCAAAGTCTTTGGTATATGCACGAACTGAATATTGAAATAAATTGGTCTTAATTCACCATTACCATTGTGTTTTATTTGGTGCTCCCCTTCACTAATAAAATTGGTGGACGAGAAATTGCAGCTGGTTCTCTGAGAACCGAACCATTTCTGTGGTGTGGGTAGATCATTTGAGCGTATTAGGACCGCTTAGGCAATATTCCAAATACGAGATAATTACATAATATATAAAGAGAAATCCTGAAGAATTAGTTTGGATATGGTTGGTTAATTAATGCAATATTTCTACTTTCCCTATTATATCATTTTCATTGCATGCTACACTCACTGTACTATATAATTCAATTTTGAAATGTAAACGAAGTTTGTTTAAATTTTATCTCCAAGTATGGTATGAGTACTAATGAGTTAGCAGATCGCATTTTATACTGTAAGTATTGAGCATAGTATTAAATGCGTAACCTACACATGCAAACCACTCATCTTCTAAACCATTCAATTGAACAACCATTCAATTTCGTAATTTCGCATTTTGTATGGTTTGGTTTTCGTCTTTGCTTTGCATTATAATTATAGGGAATTAATATCAATTTTTGAGACATTAATATGTGTTATGTATTATATTTACGTGTTGAATGTTTTATATTACATTTTGCGAGTATGATTTGCTTGTTGTTAATCGTTCATTCACTCGTAAGACGCATTCGATTCATGAAAGGTACACAGACACAGCCGCACACTTTCAACGTGCAAAATTTATCATGGAGGCTACATTTGCCACAGCACACCTGGTACACCTGAGCTGGCAATATTCGGATATAAATACCGAATTTTAAACAGGTTTTCGAACTTTATGAACAAATTCGTTCTAATTATTCGAAAGCCAAATAATGAACAGTTTCTAATTGGAATTTAGAAACTAGATAAATTAGAACGTTTAGATTTTTACTTTTACAATACCTTCATGAAACAGTATTTGCACTGTTCACATAGTAACAGCCCCTGAACATTATCTAAATAATACTCCTTCAAAAAAATTAGAAATAACATTATAGACCAACCCTGTCTATGAGTTTAATTCTAAATTTAAATCGGAATTAAAAAATTCCAAATTGAATATTTCGGAATCAAATTACTTATATTCAGATAAAACTTTGTTCATTAAGAGTTTTAAGGTAACCCAAATGAAATTCGGAATAAAAAATACAGAATTTAAGAAACCAAATTCAAATACGAAATACATAAAATTAAAATTTGGACTGTTTTGATAAAATATTGCGAATTCAGAATATCTAGTACGTTGAATTGAACTTAGTGTGTTAATTAAAATAATTACAATCATTTAAAATGGAGGAAAACAATTAAAGTAGTTAAACTTTGACACAAGTTTATTTTCGATGGTTTACAATAATAGTGAATTAAAATGTCAAGTAACTAATTAGCAATTGAATAAGGAAGATTCAAAATGCAGACATAAATATTTAATCGTGACAATTACGTGAATAACCGTATCCGAACCGTAATGGAAACTCGAATTGAAACAAGTACCTTAATCAGATTCGTAAGTCGAAATTGGTAAATAATTTATTATGCAAAAATTGAAAATTGTAATATTTTAAAAGACCTATTAATCAAATATTATAGTTTTAAATTTCTGTTAATCTGATAACCGGGTTTCAAATATTCGTTGATGCCGATATAAACATTTACCGGTTATGCAAACGCAATATGCAATATGAAACACGTAATAAGCATTTGTATTTACGATACGCAAATTGCACCTGTCACACATAACACAACAAGTTCCGCAAATGTACAGTGGTTAAATAAATCTATGCTTACTAAAACTGTCCATAAATTCTGGGCCTCGCCTGTAGCTGGCATTGACGACAACAAGTAAATTATATTTTTGAGTTGTATATTCGCCATAAGTAAATACAAGAAAAATCAACTTATTCTATCAAATGGTGTGACAGATAATTATTATTTATCACCCACGGCGATATAAATTCATCCTAAATTTAAAGTATTATGAAGAACTGTTTAGCTGGTGTTTATGGTGTTAAGTAAAGTGCTCAAAAGATTGAGAAAGATTATTTGTTTCGGTAGAATTGATGAAATTCTGATATAATCAAACTTTGTTAAGGAGCCTAAGAGTGATACAGGTTTTAATGCAATGTCTCTCTCTACGCTGTTAGTGCGCCTGGCTCCATTTAGTATACTATGCCATTTACAGATAAAACTGTAGGATCAAATAGTACTGGATTGTAATATAGATGTCATTAATTACGATATAGAATGTAATACGATATTACATATATTGTTACAGTTACAATATGAAAGTTACAATGCTGCTCTGTGGTCGATAGTTATAAAACGAGTGCACAGTGGCAAAAAGGATATTAATATTGCAAGAGATATTGCTTCATTCAATTACAGCAACAGCCTCATCAGCATAATGGAAATATTACAGGTTTTAAACTTTAATATAGGTAAAGCTTGCTTTGATTTCTGCTCGGAAGCAGACACTTCTGTTACTTGGCGCATATGATTGTATATCGCAGGCATTGCAGATTAAAGATTAGTAGAAAATATTTACAAATACTCTCATTGCAAAAGTTTAAAAACGTTTTACCGGAAACAACGTTTTAAAAATCTGTGAGCATCGTGTCTTCTACAATTTAAATTGAAATAAATTTTAATCTTTTGAAATTAATTCATTTATGAAAAATGTAATGAATAACGTTGCCATTTTGCGATATTTATTTAATTTCTACAACCCTTTATCTAGACGAATTACTGATAGAAAATTTGACCTTTCTTAAATCAGCGACACTTTTTCAAAGAACAACCTTATTGAAAAATCGTATGTACATCTTTGAGAAATTTATTACAGAAAATGACTGAAATTTATTTTTTCTTCCAAGTTGTATAATACGTCTAGAAACGCGCTCGCAATTTTTTCTGATCGATGCGTGCATAGGCATATCTGGCGCGACCTATAGTACGAAATGAATACTGAAACAAAATTTTGTTTAGTATTACGGGCAATGATGAATAAAACCGAGTTTTGTATTGTTCATCAATAGACTCGAAAAGAAATTCTCAATATGCCTGCAATTTTGCAATACGTGAAAGGTGGAACATCCGCTTAAGAAGGGAACTGTTGACGACAACGGTTTAACAGGATATTTTAGGTATATTGTCTAAGGCTAGATTATAATCAAGGTCAGTCCCTGGACACTTCCTTATTTTCGTGTCACAATTAGTGTCGTCATAGTTCATCTAATTGCCGTCGTGGTGTTGTTGACTACTAGACTGAATTTTACCTAAAATGTTACTTCTGTGGTCCGTGGTAAAAAAAAGGCGTATAAATGCATCGTTTGTTATTGTAAAAGTTATGTGCACGATATGTGCTTCGATAAGCGTTCTTATTTCAAATGTTAAAAGAAGAGAAAATCAAGCAAAAATGGGAAGTGGCTTTAAATGGTGAACACTTTTTATTAAGTGCAAAGTACCAAGTTTGTTAGTTACATTTTCGTGAGAGCGATATAATACGCAAATTTGTTAAAACTGACAGTGCAGGAAAAATAATTGCAGCAGTAAGTAGATACATTCTTATAGTGTTATGCATTACATTTTTTTCTTTGAAAATAACAATTGCGGAGTTTTATGTCATAAGAAAGATTTATGTTTATGAATGTTTTGATGACACGTATTATATAATATTAAAATATAATATTTAAAGAAAATATAAATTATAAGATAAGATAATTATAAGAAAATATTGTATATACTATTGTATTTATTTGTATATAAGATTGTACAAAATATTGTTTTATTAAAATATATATATTATAACAAAAATTATGTTGTTACTGTTACTTAATCTTCTAACTTTAACCTTCTAATTGTAATGTTTATATATTATCATATTAATGACGTTAATCATTATATAAATGATGAAGTTAAGATTAAATTGTTGAAATGCATGAACTTTTATATAGTTTCGATTCATGACTTCGAAAATATCCTGTTCGAAACTTTTCAAATATGATTATTACAAATTTTGTCATTGAAATTTGAATTCTATTGGGATATTGAATAAGTACTAGCTGTTTTTTCGTGAAAATTAATGCTTTATTTTTAAAAATCAGTTAAAAACTTGTCATTGAACGTATTGTCCATGTCGGCCAACTACTTTTTCCCATCTTACTGGCAGCATATGAATTCCTCGTCGGAAAAACGACAGGTCTTTTAAGGCTATCCAAGAGTCGACCCATTTTTTTGCATCTTGATAAAAATTATAGTGCTGCTCAGCCAGGCGATGTGTCATCGATCGTAACAAGTGATAATCGAAAGGGGCACTGTCTGATGAATACGGCGGGTGGGGTAGGACTTCTCCTTTTAGCATTTTCAAGTAGGTTTTCACCGGTTTTGTAACATATTGTCATGCGATGTCATGCTGCAAAATCACTTTGTCGTGTCTCTGCTCGTATAGCGGCCATTTTTCTTTCAATGCTCAGCTCAGACGCATCATTTGTAGTCGATAGTGATGTCCCGTTATTGTTTCGTTCGGTTTGAGCAGATCTTAATAAACTGCACCCAGCTGATCCCACCAAATGCATAGCAGATGTTTTGAACCATGGATATTCGGCTTTGCCGACGATGTTGATGCATGGTCTGGCTTACCCCACGATATTCTACGCTTAGGGTTACCGTAGTGTATCCACTTTTCATCGCAAGTCACGATACGATGCAAAAAACCCTTCCTTGTTTGCCGTTGAAGCAGCTGCTCACACGTGAAAAGAGGCCGTTCGACGTCTCTCGTCTTCAACTCGTACGGCATCGAATGTCCTTGCTTTTGAATCATACCTAATGCTTTCAAAAGTTTCGAAACAGTTGAGTAATCAACTCCTAATGATTCTGTAAGTTCAGCTAGAGTCTGACATGAGTCTTCTTGAAGTAATGCCTCCAATTATTCGTCTTCAATCTTTTTCAGTACGCCAGAGCGTTCTTTAACTTCAACATGAAAATCATTACTTTTGAAGCGTCTGAACCAATCTCTGCATTTTGTTTCCGACAGAGCATGATCGCCGTCAGTTTTAACAAGAATTCTGTGCAGATTCTGACTGCAATTCTGAGCTTCAGCTGCAGATTTTTTGTTAATAAAGAGGAATGCAGTAAAATTCCCCGGAAATACACTTTTTTGGCACGAAATTCGACATGTTTAACACCATGAAAAAAAAGTACACACTTCGGCGGAATGACATACACTGAATTTCAAGCTTGCTTATTCTACTTCTTTATAGATGCGTTACCATCTTACACTGCACTCACGCAGTTCTGGTGACTCCATCCGTTGGAAAGCTGCGAGAACTTATTCAACATCCCAATAACTTTTTTGGAAAAGCCTAGATATCTTGCAAGTAATATCATATTACAATTACGGTTAAATATTAAATGTTAATATTTTTATCAATTTGTTATTTAAAATGAGAAACAGTGTTACAGATTTTGTCGCATTTTTTTATTTGCTTCGTTGTTTGTAATTTTAATTCTATTACGATATGTATAAAACAAAAAAAAAACATACAAATGCTTGCCGCTAAAATTTTAAATCAGCCTAGTAAATACCAGCGCCAACGGATTATATGTGAACTAGTGCGACAATTTTTCTGTTACCCCTTCCACTAAAATTTGCGTGAGTATAGAGGGGCTGATTACGTTGCTATCTAGGCATGAAAACGCAGTATACGAACCCGTAATACAGAGCCTACAAACTTGAATGTATTTTATTGTGTACACGGTGTAAATACAGGTGATTCAACTCGGCCTCTCTGACAGGCTAAATTATGGCATTGTTCTACACATTTTCACGAGTCGGCGAAGTGACGTGAAAGGCAGAAGTAAACACTAATGGCGGCACACCTATCAATTTTAATTTAACCTATTAAAAGAAAACTGATGTCGAATATGAAATTCAGCCGAATTTTAGAAAAACAAAAATAAATAATTTAAAAATTAAAAATGAAAAAAATTCAAAATAAGTTTCGTTGAATTTAATTTGAAATATTTAAATTTCCATCAATGAATTATAATTTCTCTATTAACATGCAAATCACTAAACATTACAATTTACAATATAGTATTTACATTGGCTTATGTTTCCACTATATAGTAATTAAAAATGTTACATAAAAAGTTTGTATTCTATATATATATATTGATGCCGAAATAAAAAAATCGAAGTAAATTACAGAAAAACCAAGACAAATTCCACCAGACTTATTTCTACTCGACTAAATTGCATGCACTTAATTGCATGAAATCATTTCCAAATAAATGTTAATATTTTTATGTCGATAGAAGAATTTTCCTTTTTTTTATAAGTTGTAATATTATAGATAAATATTTTAATTTTAAAAATAATAGAAATTCGTTACCTATTTAGTCCCGACTTATGGAAATTATCCTGGTCTTACTGTAATAATTAAGGCAGGAATTACTAATTATTAAAAATTAAATTAACACTGACATTGTTAAAAAATATTGAATGTATCATAAATACTTTTTTGAAATACAGTGTGGATTTTTAACGCAAACAATTAAAAATTTTAAAGCATAACAATTGCAGTAACGTATGTACAATAATAAATAACTTTGTATCGCAAGATATAACTGTACATCGATTCGGCATTTTTCGCGTTAAAATTCATAAGACGAAAACGACGTTTAACTCAAGCGGAACTCTTTTCTTTACATTGGCCTTTCGTTACTCTTTTGCCATTTGCTGGAGTTCTGAATTAGGACAAAATTTTGCCACATTATTCTATCGATAGTATATGAAGTCCAGCCCCTGGACACTTCCTTATTTTCGTGTAACAATTCGAGTCGTCATAGTTCAGCTAATTGCCGTCGTGGCGTTGTTGTCTAGTTGACTGAATCTAACAAAAAATTATTCTTCTGTGGTCTGCGGTACACAAAAATGCCGTATAAATGCGTCATTTTTTTTAATTCCTTTGATATTGACACAATATTAATAAATATTTGTTTTAATGTTGTAGAAATATTGCACAATATTACATGAATATTTTATAAATTTCCAATTTGTCTGTTCATCAAAAATAAAAAAAAGACAGAAAAATGTTTTTACGAAACATTTAGTGCAGACTATTACCTTACAAAATTCATATAATATTTCTGATATTTTAGAATATTATATGCTATTAGGAAGCATGTTACGAACATTCAATCAAATATGTAGGTAAGGTAAACAAATATAATTCGAGTAAATAATTGTAATAGAAATTATATTATTTTATAGAAATATAATATTGTTTATTGGCGTAATTAATTCATTATGACAGTAAACAGCGTAGATATAGAAAGAGTAATGCTTGTGGCTGGTGCAAAATTGCAGAAATTTTATATAAATTTGACTTTATAAATATAAATTATAACAGCGTATATCAAATACTGTTTTCGGATATTTTCAAAAAACTATATTTTGATTCTCGTGAAATAAATTTTAGAGATAGATGGTTAACATATTAAAAAAATATATTGATAATTAATATATTATATAAATTGTTTATTAATTTATTATTAATAAACAATTTAATTATGTAGTTAATTTATTATTATATATATTATATAATAATAATATGTAGATTTTTTAAAAAGATGTAAGATTTTTGTTTGTTATTGATAAAATAATATTCTGTCAATATCAATGAATTATATTTAATTGTTAATTTAAAAACAATTAATTTAATAATATTTTGCAATCAAGTACAGATGTACAAATTTATTGAAATATAAAATCACGGACAAATTGTAAAAGTGGTTACGATACGTGCTCCAAGAAACGTTCTTTATTTCAAATGTCAAAAGAGGAGAAAATCAAGCAAAAATGGGAAGTGGCTTAAAATATTATATAATATTAAAATATAATATTTAAAGAAAATATTGTATATATTATTGTATTCATTTGTATATAAAATTCTAAATAATATTGTTTCATTAAAATATATATATTAAAACAAAAATTATGTTGTTTCTGTTACTCAACCTTCTAACTTTAAGCTTCTAATAGTAATGTTTATATATCATCGTATTATTGACGTTAAGAGGATGTCAAACTGACTCATGTAAACTACCTTAAAGAATTAGTGTCTTTTTAGTTTCGAACAATATTATAAATTAATTTTTGTTTTTGTGACCAGAGCACTCTTCACAATTAATGGGAGAATGTTATTGTATACAAAAATATTAATTTAATGCAGATATATTAACAAAAAGTGCCAACAACCGTAAAACCAACATTAAAAAATTCGTTAGCACTTTTCATTAATATGCCTGCAATAAAATTATATTCTTTTATACAATAACATTCTCCCATTAATTGTGAAGTGTGCTTTGCTCACGAAAACGAAAATTAATTTATAATATTGTTCGAAACTAAAAAGACATTTATTTTGAGGTTAGGTGAAATCGGAGTTCGGCATCTAGTTTGACATGCTCTTAATTATTATATAAATTATGTAGTTAATTTCAAATTGTTGAAATGTTAACAAGTTAAAATTGTTGAAATTTATGAACTTTTACACAGTTTCGATTCATGAATTCGAAAATATCCTGTTCGAAACTTTTGAAATATGATTATTAAAAATGTTGTCATTGAAATTTGTACTTTAACTTTTTTTGACAAGCCTAGATATATTGCATGTTAAAAAAGTATATTCTAATTACGGTTAAATATTAAATGTTAATATTTTTATAAATTTGTTATTTAAAATGGAAAACACTGTTACATATTGTTTTTGTTTCATTTTTTGCAATTTTAATTCAATTACGATTTGTATGAAACAAAAGAAAGCACACAAATACTTGCCGCTAAAATTTTAAATCAGCCAAACAAATCTCAGCGCCAACGGATTATAAGTGAACTCGTACGACAATTTTTCTGTTACCCCTTCCACTAAAATTTGTGTGAGTGTCCAGGGTCCAATGAAGTAGAATCACCTAGTATCTTACACCGTGATTGCAACGGTGTTAAAAATCGTAAACTAAAATGAATTGGTACAAAATTTAAAATAAACAAAAATGAAGTGCTATTCAGATGATTGAAAATATCTACATTAACCATGAACATGTCTAAATATCATTTTTGTAAATTGACAAATGAATTGTATTAATGAAATGAACTAACGAGTTGTAGTAATTTTGTAATTTTATAAGGTAATTAAAATAACTAACAATTTCTGAATCGTTATTTTGTATGAATTTTAATTTTGACATTAATGATTTTCTAATGTTGTAGAATTTACATTTGTCCTTTTATTGTGTTTCTCAAAGTATCAAAGATTGGAATTTAAATTTAACTACGAAAGATTAATGATTTTCATTATATAAATCAAAGAAATAATTTTTTTGATTGCAATTTTCAATAGCATTTGATAAACATTGTGATAGGTAATAATCGTATATAAATGCAGGACATTCTTCAAAGTTTCTCAAATATTTTTAATATGTTTACATGTCACATCACATCACTTTATGTTGTGCCCAATCTAATCTCAAGGCTGTTAGTTCCAGATTTCCGCTTCACTCGATTCAGATGACATCACTAACGTTGGTCAACTTTCACCCGTAAGACCCATAAGAGTTTATAGGCCCTGCGTAATACTAGAATGAGAAGTGAGGTTAATAATCAAAGCACGGAGTAAGGAGGATGTCGAACTGACTCATGTAAACTACCTTAAAGAATTAGTGTCTTTTTAGTTTCGGACAATATTATAAATTAATTTTCGTTTTTGTGACCAGAGCACTCTTCACAATTAATGGGAGAATGTTATTGTATACAAAAATATTAATTTAATACAGATATATTAACAAAAAGTGCCAACAAACGTAAAACCAAGATTAAAAAATTCGTTAGCACTTTTCATTAATATGCCTGCAATAAAATTATATTCTTTTATACAATAACATTCTCCCATTAATTGTGAAGAGTGTTCTGGTCACAAAAACACAAATTAATTTATAATATTGTCCGAAACTAAAAAGACATTAATTCTTTAAGGTAGTTTACACGAGTCACTTTGACATCTTAAGACATTGCGAAGTTGGTTCCAGGTTAAACGAAGGTTAGTATTGGCTTTTGACAGGTGGAATATTCTAAAGTATTTAATTTTTTCTAAAATCATGGTTTTATGCGAAATTCGGTTTTATTACCCTTATTACATGATTTGATGAAATTAATTATATTTTATGCATGATTGTTGCAAAAATTAGTACTTTTTTAAATATTAAATAATAATTTTTATTTCTTTTAATTATAAATGCAAATATAAAATTGTATTAATGCAGAAATACAATAAAATTAATTTGTATAATTATAATAAAATTATAATAAATACTATATATACAACTGAGAAATATAAAAATTAATACTTGTA
>JABFPR010000018.1:14057-27600 GCA_022817345.1 Neoscelio sp. ZL-2020
TTTAATTATAAATGCAAATATAAAATTGTATTAATGCAGAAATACAATAAAATTAATTTGTATAATTATAATAAAATTATAATAAATACTATATATACAACTGAGAAATATAAAAATTAATACTTGTATTTATTTGCACTAAGATACATATAACACTTGTCTTACAACTTTATTCCTTCATGAAATAAAAATTCACGTTTTAGAAATGAAAGAAGAAAGTTTATTTTGTAGTTTGAAAGGAGACAATTGTTATTTTCAGGTTTTGAAGTGAAAAAGATGTTCCATTTTCATTTAAAATTATTTTAAATTTTGAAAAACTTCTTTCCACATCTACATAAGTAATTGGTGCATATTTTAATTTTGTTATGTCATCTTCTGTAGAATTCATATAATTTTTGTATTCGCAAATCAAATGCGTATCGTAAATGTCGTTGAATGCTCTAAATCCAAGATTTTGTAATCATATCGTCTATAATGTTTTAAACGCCAACTCACATGCTTCTATAAAATGTAAATATACGATAAAGTTAATCTAATCAAGAAACGGTTTTGTTTTTATATAATGAGGCAGTGTATTCATAAATTTTAACACCACAGAAATGTCTTAAACTATTGCTCCAAATATATCTAAAATTATATTATGTATATAATACAATTTTTGAAGTGCATGATTAGATAAGTCGTGGAAAAATCCTTTTCCCATTTAAGCTTGTAAAATACGTAACAAAATATCAATTCTTTTGTAAATTTCATCGAGATTCCTAAAATTTAATGGTTTCCAATTATAGAATCCGACAATTTTGTCTGATTCTATAATATCAATTAAAATGTTAAAATAATTTAATAATATCAAAAATATTTGTTCCAAACAAATTAAACTTTGATTTAGTTACCATTGCGAGTTTCTTCTAAACGGTCTCTTAATTCTTTGACCAAATTTAAACTTTCCTTCATAGACAAATTTGTGTTTTGTAAATCAGTTATCGTCTTAATTAATACTTCGAACTGTTTCTCAATCGTTATTAAGTCCATTTATGTATTTTCTTTTTGCAATAATAATGGAGATAATTCAATCGGTTTCGCATCTTTGGTATTAAATTGACTAATAACACTCATAACTTTATAAATATTTTGTGAATAATATATTATAGACAGAAAATGGTGAATAAATAAATTCTACAGAAATTACAAAAGTTGTATAAAAGAAATTTGTATATATATATATATATATATAAAAGGATAATATACAGGGTGGTCCACTTAAAATTGTGTCAGTTTATAACTTGAAAAGTAAGCGTCCTACGTAAAATAGTTTACAACAAAAATTGTACATATCATATGGAGCCATAAGATAGCGTAATCGGTTTTCTCTTAGATGGCGTTGTTATCGATGAAATCAACGCCACCTTCATTTTTCCAAATGCGAATGTATATTATTTATTCCATATTCGAATACTACGTAAATAAATACGTTAGTTTTACTCGAAACATTTTTTTTAATGTACGTATCATAGATGACGCTGTAGTAAACGAAAATAATGTCTTTTTTGTTCTTTAAAATGGAATCGATAATTTTTATATCATTTCATATAATTATTCTACGCTAAAATCAAAGTAACTTTTGTGTTAAACATTGTTTTAGTGAGAACGCCCATTTTTCAATGCATGTTCGAATTGTACTCACAAAATGAGTAACTATTAATAAATCCTTTTATTTAGGATTTATCCATATTCACATCAGGATATGGTTATGTGGATATATTGATCATCTAAAAGAATAACTTATTTGTAATTTTTGAAATTGGATAAAATTTTTATGAAAATGACACGTATTCGACGACATGAAGCAGCAAAAACGCAATTCGTCCTTTGAAATATATTCCACACTGCGTAATTTTTCAGCTCTAATGTGGAAACATTTATACATAATTTGCTGTCACATATTCTCCTGTGATGTAGGCATAAAATGATAATATATTTCTTTGCAGCAATATGATCAAGTGAACGCGCAGGCCAAGCTATTGTCTTCTCACGACCGAACCATTGGAAAAATCAGGGTTGATTATGTTTCGAGGTGAAGAGCATAATGCGTCGGACAACCATCCTGTTGATACTACATATATATTCTTTGATTAAATGGTACATTTTATAAAAAGTTGTATTTCTAATAATACCGATTAAATATTGTTAAACAAACTCGTCACCAATCACCTTACGCCAAACATTGACGCTTCAGGGGCGCTGATGTAGAACTTCTCGCAACCATCTCGGATTTTCTGTCGTCCAATAATGAATGATATCACAATTTACTCGTCCATGTTTCGTGAATGAAGCTTCGTCAGAGAAGAGTACGTAAAATCTCATCTTGTTGAGTATCATATTATGCAACTGTGAAATTCCTGAACTATGCGGAAGTTGTCTCGTACTTATCTCAAAATTTGTACTTAATGCAGCTAATGCAGAAATAGGTATTATGAATTAATAATATTAATTACTTTATTTTCACTGCATGTTACGTTACTTAATGTTTGTGTAATTATTATTTGTGATTCAACGTCCATGTTAATGTTTTACCTTAAATACCAATTTGCGCGTCTTCGCACATGAAAGATTTTCTCTGTTTCCTACTCTTTGGTCGAACGCTTCCAGTTTCATTAAACAATTGTATAATATTACAAAGAGACGATGAATGATAACTTACAATATCATTGTAAGTTAATTCTCATTGCCCAAGTAACAGAATCCAATAAGCCAAATATAAAATAAAACATTTAATTAATTTAAAATGTTTGTTGTTTTTCATTTACTCGAATAAATGTCGTGTACTACACAATAAATATGGATAAATCCTCAATAAAAGTTTCGAGTAATAGTTACGGATTTTTTGCGTACAACTTGAATATGCAATGAAAAATGAGCGTTCTCACTTATAAAAATTAAGTTAGTGTTTATTTTAACAATACCTTAAAAATGTGCACATTTAACTCAATTGGATCTGCAAAATCCACTAAAACCTTTTGAAAGTGTAAAGTTTCCTTTTTTAAATCTTTTTTCAAATATTCCTCTGAGATATTTTGTCACCGAGTGACACCACGTTAAATTTATCTCTAGATTTTTGTCAACTTTTTAAACAATATACAATATATTTCAAAGTACATGGAATACTTATAATTGGCCAACTGTGTTATAAAATTAAAACATAAAGCTTCACAACTCTTTTTGTAACTTTATACGGTTTTAAAATCAATTCAAAAGTCAGTGAAATTTAGGTGGCATCTTTTTATTTAACCAACCTATTTGTATTCATATATTCTTGTTTTTTAATAACATTCAATCTTTGCAATGTAGATTACATTTGATTTATTCAACGTTGTCTTTATCCTTCTGTTTATCGAAGAATTTATCATTTTTGTGATTATTGTAACAGGTATCGTTGGTATTATATTTCTTATACTTTTTTGTTATTTGCACTAATGTTTTGTGAAACTTTATTAATATACTGTAATAAAAAGTATGTCTGATTCTTATTATGTATTATTCCTTCCATTCAAATTAAATCTTTTATTAATAAATTTATTTGTGCACTTGATCGGATAATTGTTATTGTTGAAGTTTCTTTTACTGTATTTAAGTTTTTTGTATGTAATTTCTTGCGCGAAAAGTCTATCAGTTTGTCTACCAAATTATACAATATTAAACAACAAATTTCGTAATAATGTATTAATTAAGATATTCTGAAATATTACGCACTTCCCAAAATACAAATAATTGTTTGTTTTGAAAAATAAAATGTTTTCTACGACTCATTAGGAAAGCGTGAAAATTAATCAGCTTCGTTATACATTGTTTGAAATTAAGAAACATCACCAATTCAATGTGATCGAGTCGATCATGTAATTTTTACTTACACCATAATTATAATAAAATAATGCAATGATTTACAATTTGGTAGACAAAGCGGCAAAGTTTTCTCGCGAGAAATTTCACTAAAAAGAACTTAAACATAGTAGACAAAATTTTAATCGGTATCAATTACCTCGTTAATTTCATAAATTAATGTATACTCGGAAAGAAAATTTACTAAAGAAATTATGATACTGTATCCAAAACGAAGGACAAATTGCGTAAATTTGCAATATTTATAACCTATACTAAGCAGTTTTACAGAAACGACAAATATTATTATTATATTTTATATTAAGAATAGTCGGCTTTTCTATCAAACTTGTTTATATTAGTTTAGAAATATTGAAAGTATACATTAATAGTGCTCCGTTTAATACACAGTATAATAATTGTTAAGATAACTTTTCTCTACGTCTAAGTAAAAGATTTAATATGAAAGGAATGAATAAACAAACACACGATATGAATCAGACATAATATTTCTTTAACGTATATTAATAAATTTCTACAAAATGTTGACGCAAATTTGAATAAATTTAATACGAGGGTCGCCTTTTATATTTTGGGAATAGACGATCATGGTGCTGCCATCTGATAAGCGACGTCCATATCGAAAAGTTCGACTTTTGTGTTGTTTCGAGTGACATGAAAAATCATTTCGGCAAAAAAATAGAATTAAGTCGTGAACATCTCCGTGCGATTATTTTTTACTTAACTTTCGAAGTGGATTATCTCAATAACAGTGCATTTCGTGAAGGTCGTCCAAAATCGGTTGTTTTTCCAGAAAACATTGATGCTGTGCGTGAACTGATATTGCAAAATCGTCATGTGACTTATCGTGAGATTGAGGCATCCTTGAGCATTAGGAGGACCAACATACATTGAATATCGCATGAACATTTGGCAGCCAAAAAAATTTGTTCACCTTGGATCCCACATAATTTGACAATAGTTCAAAAAAAGCCCGTGTCAATTGGTCGAAAGAAATGCTTAAGATATACGATCACGGTACTGCAAAACACGTCTATGACATCGTATCAGGTGACGATTCCAACAAAAGATGTTCGCGCACGAAGCACTTCGAAGAAAATGGTCGCCTGTTTTTTTGGAAAAACCGGATGTGTGGCAATTGTACCTTTAATGCAACGTCGGACGGTCAATTCTTAATGGTACACAACCATTTGTTTGCCAGAAGTCTTTGGAAAAATAAGGGAAACCCAGCTTTCACCATCGGCTCAAACAAGAGACTTTTTGAGAATTGAAATGTCGAATTGATGAGTAATCCGCCGTACAGCCCTGTGGTGCCCAATGACTGTTTTTTATGCCCGCACATCAATAATAAATTACGAGGTCAACGTTTATCGACGCCTGAAGTAGCGGTTCATGCGTTCAAAATGTATGTTTTGGAGTTACCTCAATCGAAGTGGAAAAGTGCTTAGAAAATTGGTTCAAGCACATGCAAATGTGTATTGATCTTCATGGTGAGTATTTTGAAAAACAATAAAGCCATGTACAATGATTAATTTCTTTTGTTTTGTTCACTATTCCCGAAATATAAAAGGCTACCCTCGTATTAATACGATACCACAAAAATTATATATTCTTCCTCAAATAGAAGGGTAAAGACAAAGTATAGTAAAAATTTATTGTAATATACAATACTCCATACAAATATTGTGCTAATGTTTATAGACGTAAAACTAACAGATATTTGAAAACAAGTATCTATGAACACAAAAAAAATGTTGAAACAATTGACTTGAAGTGTCACACTTACTTAAATATAAAATCAACCAACAACATATGATTCAATGAATTGAACTGTTATATTTAATATTTTAATAAAATAAAAAAATACCCTACTGAAAACATGTATATACAATCGTACATAATTTAGTATGTACGAATCTTGCAGTGGTTCTTATGTAAGATCGTATATAAAATCATACATACGATCGTACGTAATACAATAAATTTAAACGTTGAACAATTGGATGTAGAATCTTATGTACGATCCTATGTACGATCTTACATAAGATATTATATCCGATTTGTCGATATGAAAGATTTATTGTACCATGTACGATCGTATGTATGATTTTATATATGATGTTACATAAGATCCACTTCAAATTTGTGCATACGATCTTATATACGATCATATATAACAATTTTCAGTGGGTTGTAAAATTTAAAAAATGAATGAATGAGAGATGTGACATACAAGAATTAAGTTAAATTTATCATAATCTATTTAAATAACGTATTCATATTACAGTATCAATCTACAATATACAAATTATTTATTTTTCAGAAGATTTACCTTATTGACGTGAACCTTATGATTCATTTATTTAACAATATAATAATAAATTGTATGTAGTCTCTAAAAATCTGCCTTGAAAAAGAACTCCGTTCAGTTAAATATATAAAACATACTTATTTGCTATAACACGGAATAGTAATAATCGAAACAAAAGATTGAATAATGACTGTGTGCTGAAATGGCAAATTTTCATTGCCTTTAAGATGGCTATAAGATATAATCATTAAATTGAGGAAGGATTGTATGAGACTGTATAGTGTGATAACAGAAAAACTACATTTTAAGGAGATTATAAATGATTATATCATTTTTTTAATGATGTTATCAATGTCATTGTCTGTTCATATAATTTAGATACTTGAGTGAATCTTAGAAAAATCGGTAATACTAAGTGAAATTTTAATCACAAATATACCGTTTTTTATGATAGTTTTGTCTGAATATGAATAACTTTTATGTTAATCTATTATTTCCTGTAGTATAACATGTTAAATGTGTGAAATATATAATTAAAAATTTTTAATAGTAAATAACAAATAAAAATAGTATGTAATTCGATCATGAGCCGGACTATTGCCAGACTGTGCCGTCAGACAGTTCCAAGACTGACGTCAGACTGTAGACAGTCTCTTTTCAGTCTGATTCATACTACTTGCCAGATTCTTTACCAAACTGTTAGCAGGCTGTATTTTCCACGCGGGATTTTCGGTTACATATTACTTGGTTGGTAGTTATTGAACAATGTCTTTTTAATGATGTACATTGTTTGTTCATATAATTTAGATACTTGAGTGAATCTTAGAAAAATCGGTTATACTAAGAGAAATTTTTATCATAAATATAGTTTTTTTTCCGAATACGTTCAATAATAGAGCAAATGTACATGATTTTTCTCTGTAGAAGATAGAGGTGACAAAAACTTATAGATAAAATCATAGATAAATTTAAGTTCTAGTAAGACGGATAACTTCACAAGGGATAGCTTCGCAAAAAGACCAGAGGATCTTTAATGAAATCGTCAGTGAGTGTTGTAACTACATTCTTGCGATTTCGAGATTCTTTAATGAGTTTTAGTTGCAATTTGTTTTCTCAGTTGTAAAGATTAGAAAATTTCAAAAATTATTCACCTGATCTTATTAATATTTTAAGAGTTCAACATATTTCTTTCGTTATTTGAATCATCGATTAAATCATAAATATGGATTTAATTATTCAAACTTACTATTTATGACTATCAGTGTTCTCTCGTAATTGTAAATTCTACTATTATGAAGGAGCAAAGATGTAATAATTAATTATTAAGATACGTAATAAATACACAATAATAATATGTCTATATTTCAATTTTATCTTTTGAAATTATAATTATAAAAAGATACGTGAATGGTGTAATTAAGCAGAATACCTCAGCATCTTGGCTTGTACTCGGCAGCTCAGCAGCAGAAACTGGGAAGAAAAGGAGAAACTTAAATGAAGAAATACCAGAAAGACAAAAGAATGCAACTTTATAGAGATTCAAATATCGGTTAAAATACGAATAAGAATATAAATGAAATGAATGAAAGAAGTCAATGTAGAACTTGCCTTTGATGCCATTGTTAAATCTATCCTTTTGTCACTCTTGCTTTTTTTCGCAAGGAAATTTTCATATTCTTTGACTTTTCGATTTAAAAGCTGGCCCAGATAATGTAAACTTGTTTATTTTCCGTTCTACTCCATGATCGATTAAGTGTAAATCGGAACATCTATGTTACGATTCATATAGTCACCTTATAATATGAAAAACGGATTTAAATTGCTGGTAGAATATTATTATACATTTTGCAATGTTTAGCAATTAAAAAATAATGCAAAGAAAATAATGTTAAATTGTCACAAACATATGTAAGAAGAACAAGGTGACTGATAGTAAATAATATATATTCAAAAGAAAATTATCAATTTGTGAAAACAGATTCTTACTAAATCTAAATATATCAATTTGACTCTGTCTTATAATGATAATAAATATTTGTATAATTTTATAAAATAAATTATAATTGATAATAAACATGCTTTAATGTTCCTATATTTTAACAGATGCAGAAATTACAGAATCGAAATTTCAACGCGATTATTTTAAATAATAATAACTTTTTATATATTTAAATTGCTATATATAAAATAGGACAATATAGGTGTGTGATGAAATATAAGATGACAGAATTACGAAGTAAAATGTATTAACCAGTGGACATTGTGGTATTGTTAAAATCATTCAATGTAAGAAAACATGGCGTCATGTATGAGTTATATATGTGAGTCATAAAAAATTAGTAAAAATTTAATCAGTTCTTATAAAGAACGCATAAGATTTAGTATCTTAATTTTCTTATTACACGTGTTGTATGTCTGTAAAAAAGAATGAAATGTTGCAATTTATCGTTATTATGATCGTATTTTTATGTTACGATATTATCAATTTTTAACTTGACAAATGCACTTTATTTGCTTTATGTACATATTTAATATAATTATAGGTCTTTATACAACATTATAATATATTATATATATATATAAAACATGTTATTTCAAATATTTTTTAAACATTTTTTTTGTTAGTGGAAACATCGATTTTGAAATGTAGGGTGCACGAGTAAAATAACTACTGTCTGAATAAGTGACATGTAACTTTTCGCGGCGAATATTTCACGAAACAAAAGTAATATGGAAGACAGCTTTTAGATCATCGTGCTTGATCCAAAAACATAAATTTGAGTAATACAATAATACGGACTTTTCGAGTTGATAATATAATAGGCTGATCATATTGTATGTTGAAAACAGTCACTCAGTTTTAGTGTTACCAATTATAATTTTATTTGTAATTGGAACATATTAGTTTTTCTAAATTCTTTCAAATCGTACCTAATTATTTAAAATTCTCTGAATTTTTATAAGGTTTTAGTAATGTCTACAACATATTGTAATGGTACTAAACTCGCACAAGGGTTAGAATGATTATAAATTTTATGAATCTCTATCCATACCCTACTAAACTTTTCACGACCGTATCAAACTCTCATAATCTTTGCAAACCCTCCTAAACTCAATTAAGCTCTGTCTAGAATAGTTTTAAAGTGCGACCGTCTTCTTAAAATGGTACGAAATTTGATAAACTTGGATGTAATTTTGTGTTAGTCATAAAATTAATAAAGGTTGAGTAGATTAAATACTGTAATACTATATGCATTAGTGGATTTTGTGTTAACGGAACATCACAGAAAAGTAAAATTTAAACACTTGGGTCCAATTTTTTTCTAGTATTATTAAAACTTATTTTAACTTCGGCTAAATAAAGTTATATCCACGGCTCATTCATCCTTTATCTAAAAAAACTGACGAAAACCAATGGTACATACTAATGGCGAAAATTAATGAAATTTTCCATCAGATAATTCGACACTCTAAAATTAAACAATCTAAAAAAATGATGTAAGCTGAGGGCAAGGATTAATGAGAAAAAACTAATGGCAAAAACTGTACTAGAAAAAATTAGTTCTTATCAGTCATTTTAATTGACGATTCAGTTATTTAGTGCACTACTGATCAATTCAGTTAGATTAACTGACTACTTGAGTCAATTTTAGATAGATAGAGGTAGATAAATACATGTCTATTGTATGAGGTGATATGTTATTTATTAATATGATCGAAAAACGAATACTAATATAAATATATCAAACACCAAATCCGCGACCATCAAACATTGACAGTTTCCATACTTAGCACTTATCTTTTGATTTTTTAAACGCATAATACTATTTTAATGAACCTAGAATCAGTTATTAATCACTGAATAATAAGTTAATTTTAAAATAAATAATTAATAACATAATACCTCATTCTATTATTAACAAATAAATAAACGATTAGTAAATTGTTATATAATTATATCAATAATTGAGCTCGTTACATTACATTACATTATTATAGTAATAACTTATGAGCATTTACTTATCATTGTAAATAATTATTATAAGGTAATGAACCAGACATATTTGTTAACTACTGAAATATTTAGCTATTTTGAACGAATAATAATTTGTTCATTGCTGTGTTAGATACTAAAAGGATTAGTTGTTATAATTCACTAATAATAAATTCGTTAATTAATGTTCAATTATGTTGAATACTGATTGATTTATAAGTATTTGCTAAATATGAGCATACAATGATAATTATCACAATGAACAAATCTTTATGATAATAATCATTAAGTTTATTTATTTGTTATTATAATAACTTATCAGCAATCGCTGATCATTCCATGGGGAAAATATTTGATTGGAAAATTCATAAACCTTCTGAAATTTTCGAATTTTCGATATAAATTTCATCAATTTATAAATATCAATTTCGAAGACTTCAAATTATTGCAAAAATTTTTAATAACGTTGGATTACTTCAGATAAATATTTTAACTACACTGAAAAAAGACTAGTTTTATCAACCAAAATACAGTCGAATCAACTCCATCGTAACGATATTTTATCATAACTTCCTGTCAACTAGATTCAACCGAATGGAAGTAGATTAATCCAAATGTGTTTATTACATCTTGTAGACTTTGGTTTATTTAAGCTAAAATCGGTTCGTTCAAGCCAATATATGTCAAATTCACGACGAACATGAAAATTACGATGATTTTTTAAATTAACGTAGGGTTGCAAATAGTTTTAATAAGTTAGCTGCACCAAATATTATCCATGATTAATTGTTCCTAAGTATTTAAGAAATAACTGTTACTACTTTAACAAATTTGATTGAATAAATCAAAATATAATAAATAAATGAAATTTTTCTATTTGTTTAATAATAAACTACAACAAATAAGTGAGACATAAATTTAAAACATCTGCGTTAATAAATATCTTATGTGAATGCGTTATTTATATTATAGATTATATTAAACACTAAATCTTAAATAATGATCCATTACATTATATATTTACTATGAATTATCACATAAAAACTATTCATTTATTTAATCAATTGAACTAAATAATTTTTAAATGTTATATTAAAAATATGTTTGTTCAATGAAACAATTTATTTGGAAGAAACACTTCCTCTTCTATGTGAAGTCTATGTGAATGTTTATAGTTTCACAAACTATGCACGATAAATACTAATTGTACAAATAGAAACTATTAAGAACATCATTTCTAATAGCCTATCTTTAGGAACTCATTAGTTACTAATGATATGCCAATAGTTTATTTCTACAAGAGAACGGGTTTTAAATTTGTTACTTATCAACAAAACTTTTACTGGAATGAAATAAAATCTGAAGTAAGTTTGTAAATGTTTGTTTTAATTCAGATAATTATTGTTATATTATTCATTAATATAATTCATTTTTACAAACTAAAATTTTTTTTAGACAAATGAAATAAATAATGTTCATTATTTCATTTATATAAAATAAAAAAGAGAATTTTAATATTGTATATATTTATAAAAGGTATTCAACATTTTGTTTTCTTATTAAATTTCATTGTTATTATCACATTCCTCATAAATCGTATAACCTATTCGTTTTGTAATGCCCAGCACAGCTCTAGACAATGCTGAAAGATAAAAAAACATTTATGTCAATCCCATATTTTCGTTCTCTAATCCTCTATTTATTTAAACTTTTCTTTCAGTACTACCTACAAATGTAGGTAGAAACGTAAAAAATAAAGATACAAATAAATTTTCGATATAATAACACATATAATATAAAATTGGATAAGGTCAAATAATATCAGATGACACGTAACATTCCAGAAAATATAGCCTCCTCATGGTAAATTACATGAACATACATGAAGGTACTAGAATCTTGAATAGCAATTGTAACAAGATTATTGAATGGTCAAGATATATACCATTAGTTAAATATAATCACATTTGTTATATATAGGGTAACCCATTTTTAAGTTTCCACTGTTATATCTCGAAAACAACACATGAGATCTAACAAAGTTCCGTCTTTTTTTAAATCATTAAAGGTTTGATAACTGTTGGCTGCCAGTACTGGCCCATTCTACAGATGTTTCTATAGAATCTGCAATTCCTACTACATGGTTTACTTAATTTAAATAAATTACTATTACTCCATTATTGGTAAAATTCTAAGACGATATTGTCAATTTAGGTATGCCAGACTCGATGTACTTACGTTTAAAAAATGTTGCTAATTGTTAACCGATAATGTCCCAGTATTGGTTCTATATAGCCTGAAATATAATAAATCTATTTGTTTTCTGATAGGCTTACAGAGGTTCCGGGAGGGTAGAGAAGAAGTTGACGACGAAGATCTCTCTGGACGTCTGTCAACGAGACACAATGCGACGAAAATGTGCAAAAAGTAAGAGACATGCTCAATTTCAATCGACGCCTGAGTGGCAGAATGTTAGCAGAAGAGTGCAGTATTCTGAAAACCACAATGTCCACACGAAGATGATTCTGATCGTATTTTTCACTCAAGAAGTTATCCACAAAAAGTTTGTGTCTCAGGGACAGACAGTGAACAGTAAATTTTAAGTGGAAGTTCTCGAAAGGCTGAGGAAAGTAGTGCAACGTGTTAGGAAGGAGATCTTTGCCAACTGGAGATTGCACCTCGACAAAGCGCCGTCCCGCACCGCCTTCCTCGTGGCCGAGCACCTGGCCAAGCACCAGGTGGCAACGCTGCCCCAGCCGCCCTACAGCTCCAATGTGTTACCGCCGGACTTCTTTTTGTTCCCAAAAATAAAGAGGAGCTTGAAAGGCAACCATTTTGGAACACTGGATAACTTCAGAGAGGCCGTGATGATGCGTCTGAACGAGATTCCCGTCGCGCAGTCAAGTAAGCGTACCGCGAATGGAAGAGTCGCTGGCAACGGTGTATCGATGCACAAGGGTGCTATTTTGAAGAATTTTAATAATTTGTACATTGATCTGTAATCAATCTTTTTTCCCGGATTTATTCTACTTATTGTTGGGACAGACTCTGTATAGCAGATGTTAACCGTTTTAAGGGGAGGTTTACGTAACCATTTTTTAAAAAATCGATATTGCAATTTGTAAACATTGAAGTGTGTAGAATCTGCCCGTAAAGCAGTTTACCCGAATTCGAAAGGCAAGTATTTTTTTGCCGGTTGATCAAAGTAATACACCTGCCTGAAAACGGCCTTTGTGCGCGCACCGGTTCGCTCGGGGATTTTGCCTCTTTGGCGGCGGCTCCATACTTTCATACGCTTGTCCATAATAACATTGATTTGAGCAATCACAAGATGACGCGTG
>JABFPR010000019.1:0-27419 GCA_022817345.1 Neoscelio sp. ZL-2020
GTGACAATGCACCTTTCCTGTGCCCATGTAAATTTGTCGCGTTTATTCTTCTTGCAGACTAATTAAAGTCTGCAAGACCACTTTTTTTATCTTCACAGGCGTTAACAAATAACCCAAAACTTCAAAAATAACAACAATATTTTATTGATAATCAATTCATTCTTACATGGTCGGTGGTCGAAAGCCAACTGACTTCCCAGAGAGTCGCTACTGTCGACAAAAGAATTACAAACCAAATCACGTGACAAAAATAAAAACAATGGAACAAAGAAAAAAGGCGCGGATTTTGAATTTCAAAACACAACTAATCAAAAAAACTGATTATCCAATTTGTATAATACAATCATTTTTATGATAAATACATTGTAATCCAAAGTGCATTAAAGTCCATTTAATTAATTTGATTTGTACTTTTATACGAGGAAAACTATTTGAACATTCAAATTGAGTGTACAATCTACTTGTTTTTACACTAAATACACTTTTATGGGGAAAAAACTGTTTAAATATTATTATGTATTAGTTATAATTATTTTTTAATAAGTTTAAATATTGCTGGAATGATTATCGAAGTATTTAGTAAAATTTGAATAATGTTCTAGGAATGTTTCACGTTATTGGCAGTTTTAGAAAAAATGATGTGTACGGTTTTATTATATCAATTTATTAAAGTTTGCTAAATTATTGACAAAATTAATAAAACATAAAATAGAATGTTATTATGACAAACTTTTTATTTTAGCACAGTTTAACATAATTCGACAGAATTTTCAAACCGTAATTTTGTTTCCATACAATTTTTTATGAATTTTTAGAATATTCCTAAATAATTTTGTAAGCGCAGTAGAGCAAAATTGTATCAAATGACACTTCTTATTTTTTATAAATGTGTAAAATGTTATAAAAATGTTTACATTTGTATAAATTTTGTATGACAATAATTCTTATTTTGTGGTAAAATCCAACAGCAATTGAATAAATATAATTTATTCACTTACAGTTGTAACATTTTATCCCTATTTTAGGAACTCATTGACATAATACAGTACTCATCGCCGTTGTTAGTTAAACATAAGGCAATCAAATACATCTAAACGAACAGAAACACCGTTCCACGTCTCGAGAAAGATCCCAACTGTGACTTAATAGGTTGACAACCTCAGTAGAGTTAACAGATTATATCAAATATAAAAGATCTGAACCCAACTATTCCAATCAGCGGTTGATGAGACGAAAGAGTGCAAACCAAATAGAATCTCTTCAAAATGGCAAACCGTGATCAGGAAAGGAATGGAGTTCGGTTGGAGAGGTCTTTTTATGTTATAAAAAGACCTCTCTGTACATAATATAAGGAAATATAAAAAATAATTTAACTGACTGATACATTAATCACATTTGCAATTATCACACGTGCGTTACCTATCTACAGAGGTTCTTAATTCGCTCAATTTCAATTTAAAACTATATAAGATTATTATCAATACACAAGCATAAATATACAATAGGACAGCTTTTATCGAAAATACTACCAACACGATCAATGTCAATTTCAATTCACGTTTTAATTTCGTCATGCACAATACATTGGCAGAATGGCTGTACCACAACGAAACATTCAGCTGTACGCAAATATAACTATATAATATCATTACATACGACATTTACCCCCTTTTTCGAGTGACCATCTCACTATGGCAACTCGAGTTATATCTAGTTTTATATATACCCAAATACCCTTCATTTCTTTAAATATTTTTTCAAGCTGCTTTAAATGTATGTACCCTTCGTACGTTGTTTATTATTTGCTTTGGATATTATGAACGAATTGTTGTTTATAATTTTAACTATTATATATATGGTCCTTCGTACAAGTGGAAGAACTTTTTAGTCACAATATCCAGGGCATTTGATAAATGCAGTGTTCGAATCAATACCAAATCTCTCAATTCCAAATCAATCTTGGATACTGATGTATGTTGTGATTTGCGTCTTTTGCACTGTTTCATAGTTCTATATTTGGCAAGAATTAAATTTCGATCAATAGAAACATCGTTTTGCATTGGGAATTCACTACTTTTCTGATATAATCATATGGAGCTTGACTAAACTGTAGTTCCACAGATGTATACCCGGTGGTGTGATGCGTGGTAACGTCCAGTAATTCTTCAACCTTTTTCAAATATTCCCATGATGTATGAATACATCAAAATACTCTGAAAAACCTGCCCAACTCACGTGTCACCCTTTCCACGGGATTCTCTGTGGATGACGAATAGATTAATAAGTTACTCCGATTCCATTCTTTTCCAATTATGTTTTCCATATGGGAGACACGAATTGTGTGACATGATCAGATAACACTCTATTTGGTTCACCCATATTTTCTACATAATCACTAAAGATCTACGAATCGTAGCAAGTATATTTGGTTACATTAATTAATACAAGTTAGTGTATTTCGAATACACATTCAATACCACGAAAATGTTTTTTACAATGGATGTTGGAGTGGACCATAATAGCTATTTCGACTCTCATAGAAACGTAAGTGCTTTGTGGTCTGTAATAATTTCAAAAGTGTAACCATTTAAATAAATTCTACATTTTTTAATCGAGTACACTATAGCCAATAGTTCCTTCTCGGTTGTCTTATAATTTTGTTCTGTCGAAGAGAGACAATGCCTCTTTAGACCTATTACATGATGACAACCGTTAGAACCTGATTGATAATGTATACCACTCAGTCCTTTTTTAACATTATGGTATTTGCAAAATTCTTTTTCAATGCACCAAATGCTCTATCATGTTCGCTGGTCCATATCCATGATGATTAGGATTGTAAAAAATTACGAGAAGGATCTATATGATTGGAATGTTTAATACTAAATTGCCTGTAATATGTACACCCAAGAGATGTTATTCGTGACCACACTCTTTTTCTATCTTGCAACAAAAAGTAGTAAGAGTAAAAGAGAGCTGCTGGTTAGGAATCATAGCTCCTGGGTGTACACACCGCAACAAACTGTTGAAATTGTTCTATATTATTCGGTGTTTCGAACACTGTTAAAAATAATTCACTTGTACAAAGAATGTCATTTTCTTGGGGTTTTTCACTTCCTTCTAATCAACAGTAGGTTATGGCAAAACTTTATTGACTCGACTCAAGTGAATTTAGCTTTAATCGAGACACCTTTGCTTGACATAACCTAATTGTTTCTTAGCAAATTATTAAAGCAAATTCTCACTTGAAGTAAGTGAATTTGACTTGCTTCAAATGATCATTTTTAAAAGTGAACTGACGTATCATTTCAAGATGATTTATATAGGGATTAATACCATTACATGATAATTTGAATTCTAGAAATTGAATTCGTGCTTGAAAGAATGTCGATTTTTTTATTTTAAGTGTGAAGTGATGTTTTTGCATAATACTAAATATAGTTTGCAAATGATTTAAATCAGTATCTACATTCTGTAAGGCAATCACTAAATTGTCTACGTTACTAATTAAAAATTTATCGTATTAATATCCTAATATCATAGAGATCACTCGAATATCACTACGGAACTGATACAGATTCGTCTAATGAAGGAACGCCGTATACGGCCGTGAAACATCGTGAAGAGAGATCTGCCAATAGCCGTTAGTAAGATCGGTTATAGATAAAATCTTCGCACTATGAAATTGTTGAAAAATTTCATTTATTAAAGGAGGAGACTCATCGTCAGCCTCTATTTGACCGTTTAAGAATCGAGCTTCTAGGCATAAGCGAATACGTCGATCTTTTTTCCTTTGCGATCCAAAGAGGATTACAGAAGTCACTAATCAATCTTTCGATAATTCGGATATGATATGATATTAATCAGATTATAGTTATTATGGGTACCTATTATAGTTATCAGATATAATACTATTTGTTTGTTACTAATAGTTCCTCGCTACGAGTATTTATACCAGGTCGGCAAGGATGAAATTTGTAGAAAAAAGGCAAAGTTAGTTGATAACTTACAAATATAAGGAATTATTTTATTTATCAAAGTATGCACCCATATTATCTATACACTTTTGCCATATAAGCGGCAGATTGTTCAGGCAGGTGGTATAAAACCCTGGCTGACGAGAGTCACTGAATTCCTGGAAGGTCAGTTTTACAGCGTTGTCGAAATTAAATTGTTTTCCTATTAAAAATGTGTCCAAGTTGAGGAAGAAATGGTAGTCAGTTGGGGCTAGGTCTGGTGAGTATGGAGGATGATGAAAAAGTTCCAACTCCAATTCCTGTAGTTTTGCCACAGTCACTTGTGCAGTGTGTGGTCTAGCGTTATCATGAAATAAGATAGGAGTCGATCTGTTGACAAATCTAGGCTGTTTTTCTTTAAGTTTTTGCATCATTTCGTCCAGTTGGTTGCTGTATACTTCTACTGTGATCGATGAGCCAGGTTTCATGAAATCATAATGGATCACACTTGCGCTAGACCACCAAACACTCACCATCAGCTTCTTTTGATGAATATTACGCTTTAGAGTATGTTTTGGTGATTCATCCTTGTCCAACCACTGTGCTGAACGTTTGCGATTGTCATATTGGATCCATTCCTTATCACAAGTGACAATTCGATTAAAGATGGATCAGATTTGTGACGAGGAAGCAACATCAAGCAAGCTTCCAAAGGTTTTTGTTTCTGTTTTTCATCCAGTTCACGTGGAACCCAATTATCCAAATTTTTCACTTCACCGATTTGAGGTAAATGAGTTAATATTGTTTGTTTGCTAACACCAAACTTCAACGATAATTCATAGGCACTCTGAGATGGGCCAAATTCAACGGTGACCCAATAAGCTGTTAAAGTTATCAATATTATTAACTACAAATTTCATCCTTGGCGACCTAATAATATAATTATTCAACATTCTTTCAAACAATTACATTTGTAATTTATTTTCTTCCCTCAATTTTCGCATTTCTTCGATGAATTCCTTGCGCATCATTTACATATCCCAGAAATCATTAGATTTACTTTATATTGAATGGTTCTCTTCTTCCGCATTTATTTTCTTATTTGTCCTTTTTAACGAATTAAGTTTCGAATTATCACCTTCCATTCGACTACACTACTTTGATGACATTAATCAGGCAATTGAAAAACAAACATATTTTATATTTATGCCACTCAATCACGAAAATAAATCTTATTTAATACATTGAAAAAAATACCTAGTTGAATCAAGTCGATTTCAGAGTCGAATATTTAACTTCATATAACTCTGTGTATTCTTTAAAGGTAACTGAGCACCGAGTAAACACAACTCGATTATTACTCAAGTACATAGTAATAGTAATCAGTACACGTACTATCGAGTTCAATCAAGTACATTATTTTGGTAATATCAAGTTGAACATACTTCATTCAATTATATATCCGTCAACTCAATAATCGAGGTGGATATACCAGAACTTTTTTTTCAGTGTACGTTGCGATACTTGAGTACAATTTATGTTTAAAATATATCTCAGTTAAAATTATTTAAGAATTCCGAACGTATCAAATTTAAATACTTTCAAAGCACAAAAATGCTGAATATCAAGAGCATACAAATCAAGTAGCCGAAAGATATTTTTTTTAACATTAGTCAATTATAATGAATATTCCTTTTTTGTGTATTGCCAATGTAACATTTTATACGTATTTTACGAACTCATTAACATAATACAGTACTCATTGTCGTTGTTAGTTATACATAAGGCAATCAAACACATCTAAACGAACATAAACTCCGCTCCACGTTCCGAAAAAGATCCCAATTGTGAGTTAATAGGTTGTCGATCTCAGTAGAGTTAACAAATGAAATTAAATATACAAAATACGAATCGAAGTATTGCAATCAGCGATCGATGAGATGAAAGATTCCAACAAAAGAGAAGCTAATTTAATATATTTTTAAACGTAACTGGTTTTATTAATTTCAGATGATTTTTCAAGGAGCAGGAGCATGCACAAGTTGGCCGTGTTCGCTGGACATGGCAATGTACTAATAGACGTGGCGGACGCCACTTTGTTTCTTTTCCCGTCAAGAAAATTAAAATTAAAGCTTAAAATATAATTAATATTTTGAGAAAAAACTGGACGTTTCTGCGCTTTTCTTTACGTTCAAAATATTTCGTAAAATTTACTCTTTTATCCGACTGTTATAGGGAAACCTGGTTTTAAATTCAAAACACCGTTTATCAACTACAAATATACATACGAGCTCCTAAAATTTGTAGGAAAACGTTAACTAGATAATATTCGACTAGATACAAATTTGTATAGTATTCCAATCTTACATAAGATCTTATTTAAGATCTGTTGCTAATTGCTTATATAAGATCTTATGTACAAACTGATCAAAACTATATAAATTTGGATCTGGTCGAACATTAGGTAAGATCTTGTATAAGATGTATAAGATTATACATGAGATCTTACGTAAAGTCTTGCATAAAATCTTACGTAAGATCTGATCATGACTAGGAAAAAGTCAATATAGTCGAATACTATGTAAGATCTTACGTAAGATCTGGTCATAATTAGAAAAATTTAGATCCAGTAAAATTTTATGCAAGTTCTTATATAATGTTCGACTGGATTGATTTCTTCCTAGACATACTTGTAATCAGATCTTACCCAATATTCGACTGGAATAAAATGTCTACAATCTTGATGAAATCTTACATAAGATCTTACCTAATTTTTTCGGCTCTATAATTCAAGAATCATTTCACACAATATAAATATACATTAAAAACATATATATACATTATTAAGTCATTACAAAATACATAATTACAATTTACATAACGAATAATCATCTATTACACAAATGAAATAATAAATTGTTATACATGAATTCAGATCAACTTCCAGAGATAAGCTACTTCATTATAGATATAAATTATTATAAATTTCTTTCTTAAATAATCTTCTATTAATTTTCAATATTTCTGTTTAAATTTCAAACGTAACGCAGCTGCATTTGAATTAAATTTCATATACCCAGTATATTAAATGTCACGTACGAAGATATATGAAAAGTACATTAAAATTCATGACACATCGAACACCGTAACATTGACAACTCGATTTTAACATCATCTTCACCTTCTAACTTTGGTTCCATTTGACGTAACTCTTATTTTTATTATAATAAACAATTCCAGTGTTATATTTCGTAAACCTGCTTTTCATTTTATTAAATTGCGTTCTACATACGGAACACCGAAGATATTATCGATATCAAATATCACTATTTAAGTCAGTATCATTGCAATGGGTGTTACTACTATTGTGTGATAATCGTTTGCTGATATACTGTTGAATAATTCTCGTCCCTCTTCCTTTCTGCACTTATTCATTCTTTTTTTTTAAACCCAATCAGCCCTTGACTTCCACAGGTATGATAGCGATTTCGTAAGAACGCAATGCTTCATGAGAACGAAACGGCCCAACCCAGGCCTGGCTAGCGCGCGGACACTGTTCACTACAGGATACCAGACCACTGCTTCCCGTGCCTTCGCGTTCTAGTGACTCATTCTCTCGTCGCGAATCGCGTTGCCTTGAACCGCGCGCTACTCGACTACTCGGGTACTTAACAGGTGACTTTATTGTACGCACCGGGTCCACTAATTGTGTGCTCAACGGCACGTGACATCACGCCTTTTTTCGCCGGCGAAAATCACAAATGGCCAATCAGTTCCGAGAGCGAAATTATTATTTTAGCTCGCGAACAGGACCGCGCGAGAAATCACGCAATTTCTCACTCGTGTATTACACGCTCTTTGATTTTAATCCGATGGTATTAATCACGTAATTGACACCAATTTAAATCGTGGAATTTTAATGAGAGGAATTATTGCATTTCTGAAACTCGTTTCGATTGAGTATATATAATGTGTATGGGGAGTGTGTGTTCCACATTTAACAAACGTTTTTAGTTCATTGGACGTTCCGTAAATGTTCACAAAAGATGTTTTTAACAAATATGTTAATATCACGATGTTCACAAAAAATAAACATAATTGTAACGTTAATTTGACGTTCTGTTCACGTTTGTGTGCTGATAGGGTAATAAGGGGGTAGGTACCCTGTACCCCGAGGCCTCTTAAAGTAGGTGGACTTTGGTAATTTTGTTTGTGGTAATAAGGAAGGAAAATGATGAGATCTATTTTAGGATATCGTTTAATAATCTTTTATTTTTACAACAAATTTTTGTTTATAAAAATAATTTATATTTCCGTGTATGTTGATCTGTTCGTGTAGCTTGACCGTGTATGTTGTCCATGAGTATATCTCCGTGCGGTTACTCCCGCGGAACACGGCTGGCTGCAGCAGGGATTGGCAAGAACTGGACAATCGGAAATCGAACAAACAAATTAATTCTTCAATCATAATGTATTATCTAAAATGTAGCATTTGAATTATCAAGAATTTCCATTATTTTTAAATTTATCACATTTAGAAGGAAAAAGTATATACTTTACATAAATAATAGTTTTAAAGTCTTGTCAACAATTGATTTGACAATTCCGAGATAAGTCTTTCATTTGACAATGTGAATCCCGAGATAAGTTTGCAGCCAGTTTGAAAAAAGTAGTTTTGAGAAAAACTCGAAAGAAGTTTTCTTTTTCCGTTTTACCTGATCTATCTATCGCTGTAATTTTGACAGTAATTCGACTTTTACAAAACCATTGAAACACAATATTCTGTACTCTTCTAACGTTCAGAAACTGCAAAAAAAAACGATTTTTTGAAAGTGTTAGGGTGGGTATCCTCCTTAAGAATATTATACCGAAAGCTCGAATATTGGTCGAGTTATCATAATCACCCTTATAGAAATAATTATGTGAAATTCTTTGAAAAGCTCTGAAAAATGCTGTGAAAAACTTTGAAAAATATTCTGGAAAACTATGAAAAGTCTCAATTTTTACAAATTTCAAGAGTGTTTGTAGACTTTTTTAGAATTCTGAAAATACATTTCAGAGCTTTTATGAATGTTTCATAGTTTTTCGGAGAATGTATGAATTTGCATGAATATTTCCTAGTTTCAAATAGTTTTTCAGAATTTTTATGTTCATTAAATTTAATTATATCACGTCAGATCTTCCAAATCTACTAATAAATCTAGTTTTGTTTACTGTTTTATTTTTCTCTAATGCCATTTTTAAATTCAGCGTCTACAAAAACCTTGATATTAATATCATGCTTCGAATCTAGGAAACTTTTATTTTTTCATACAATGCAATGGTGGCACAGAAATTTCACTTTCGCAACACGGAGAAGGGTAAACATATTAAAATCAGAATTTTGGACCAAAAACAACGTTTAACTTTAATACACGTATGAAACAGAATAAGTAGCAATACTGCCACCTGCATGACTAAAGTATTTACTTTGGCAGAGAGTTTAAAACATAAATGTGTACAGAAAATTGACAATGATGTATACAAATTATAAAAACATATATTTTGTAAATTAACTCATCTTAATAATTTAGTAATTATTTGTAGAAAGAAGACCATCTAAACTCTGAGTATATCCGAACAGTTTATCTTATGTTTGCTGTAAAGTATCGTATTTTTATCTTTGTAATTGTTTTTCGAGTAGATGATTCTTCAAATTAAAATAAACAGAATAATTTATTGTTAATTAACAAAAATTGACATTAAAAAGTAGTATTTATTTATTAAACAATGATATAAATTTACGTAATCTACACATCTTTTGTAAAACTTCCCACTAAATATTTCTTTAAAAAGATTTGTATAACTTTAAGAATTTTCAACAAAATTTATTTTTAAGTTTTGAAAGACCGTACAAATAGATGAAAAACGAATCTCATGGTACTTTGTGTAAAAATTCGTTTCCGATATTTGTATGTCAAATTCTTCTAATCAAGTGTAAAATTTGCATGAAAAATTGTATAAACAAAAACTACAGTGATTATAACAAAATCATGTAGATATTTTTACGTAATTTTGTCGCTGAAAATTTAAGAGAATTGGAGAAAAGTGATTTATATACAAATTATTTGTCTCTAAATGTATTGTCAATGAATATTTTTTTTTAAAAGATTCCAAACTATTTTCGATTCGAATTCCTAATGAAATAGCAACAAATGTGCAACAAACAATTTTGTTATGAACCACTTCACTCTAAATATGACTTAATATTAATTAATTTAAATCAGTCATATAATTTCTTGTGGTGTTTAAAACAGATTTTTAATCAACTTTGAAGCACTTAATTTTTATTTGTAATACATGCTGTGATAACTAAGATTATGCAAACTTTATGTACAATTTATGTAAAAGTATATTTACTCTATAAACTCTTAACAAAACTGTTACAACTGGAACGTTCAAGAGACTGTCAGAAAATTACTCAATCGAGAAATCTGGAAAACTTAATTAATTTTACAGATTTCCCAAATTAATGATTTAGAAACGAATCAAAAATTTTGCAGAATTTTTTATTGGATATTTTATCAGGCATAGTACGATTTATTATAAATATTTTATTTTTTCCTTCAAATATATTAATAAAATAAAATTAAAAAATACAATTAGTTGTTTTACAAATACAATTTCTGTGTCTACGTCTACATTATTTATAATTAAAAACAATTAAAGCAAATTCTTGAATAACAAAACAGCATTATACAATATGTAAAGATAATGTTCCTTTATCAATTCCTTAAATATACCCTATATTCTTGACATAAAACGAATGTTAAACAGTTTTCTAAAAAAATAACTTTTACAAAACTCGTCGAAAATTTGAGATTTCCACAACTCGTTCACTAAACATTTACACAGGTCTTCCATATACTGAATATTTGTAAAATTCAATCAAAACGTCAATTCATTTATTGCTTAAAAATAAAATAATAATTTCTTAGAATAACGAAATTACGTTTCCCACGAATAGACTTCTGATATGCCGAGATTTGTTACATCGTAGCATGTCAAACGCGACACATTAGTTTATTGCTCACACGTCACCCCAAAAATAATATTACGGCCTTACATAACTTCCGCTTGATTAAAAATTATTTATAATCGCCAAAATCCCAAAATACAAACATAATGTTTATTCTCCATCGCACACGCGTGCTGAAATTCCAAAGATGTTCTTAATTGCGATTCGCAATTTAGAGTGTACGTCGATAATCAACTGACCGTATATGCATGTATCGGGTATCGACTAATTTTAGTAGCTTTCAAATATTCAAATAATTCGTGCTATACGAGCGAGCCGAATGTACACCGAGACCGTGAAAAAATCATTAAATAGATACTTTGCGTCTTTTTAATAAATGATTTGTGTGATAAAATGTTTTCACTCTATCGAAACATTCACGTTTGAGAAATGTTTCTATGACGTTAATAGTTTCAGAGTTAAATATTTAACGTCGAATAAAAGGATAATAGAAACGTTAGGTAAACGTTATATAAACGTTAAATAAACGTCATATGAACGTTAAATAAATGTTTCATTTTTTTAAATTCATATTCTTAATATACGTACAAATGTTTTTTCAACGTTTACTTAACGTTTAATTAACATTTTGTTAACGTTAATATAATGTGAAACGATTGACATTACAGTACAGTTTCTGAAACGTTGGTTTGATCACTTTTGTTCTTAATCACTTTGTTTAACGTCAACTTTTGTGCATTTGATAAACGTTGAAAAATTAAAAAATGTTTGAACAAGGTTTTACATTACTAACTCTCTGAATATTAAAAGATACGTTAATAAACATTTGAACATTAAAAATAAGTTGTAAATTTTAAGAACAGAATATATGAAAAATATAAGACTTGAAGAAATCATAAAACGTATAGCATACGTTAATGAAGTTTACGTTCTTTAAAATTTTGAAAAAGCCATGTAATAAACGTGAATAACATTCGAATATTTCAATAGCGCATATTAAAAGATCAAAAACACGCGATATACATTGTATGAACCTTGAATCAATATTTAATAAACTTTAAATGCACGTATGAAAATTGAAGTGACAATGAAATGTTAAGAAATATTTCTTGAACTTATACAATATTTCTTCATATTGGGACTTATTATAAACAGTTGATGAACTTATTATAAACGAATATTTTATTTAAATGTTATTTGTTATTATATTCTGTATTTTAAATGTATTCCATGTATTTAAGTTATTGTTGATAATGCAGAATATTATGCAAGAAAAAATGTAGAGGTAGACAAAACTAGCAGAGTCATCTAACAAAAGGGAATTGAACTTCTAAGAAGAGCTTTCAATCAGATCTGTAGCAGCGTTCCAACAGTGTGAAATCTGCATTACTCTCATAGTCTGTGTTCCATAAGATATACATTTCGTATGCTGTAAAAAATGTCTTGATTTTAATGTATATTTTGAAAGTTCATTGTAACGATGTACATTAAAATCAATGTATTTAACCCTCCGTTGTTCGCGTGTCGTTTCATAACAAACTTATTCGCATATGAGCCACTGGCTCAGGCTACACAATTGGCCGAGACAGTGTAACGTTGCCACATAAGCATTGTAACATCCGCCAAGTTTACATTGTAATAATTATATATTCGTGTGTAATACATGTCTTAAGTTATATTTTAAACTCATTTAATATATTTGTGTGAATTACGATAAACGTAGATATAAAACTTTATATTTATGACAATACAAATATCAATTATACTACTTTTAATGTAGACAAAGATATTCATTTTAATGTGTATGACTACGACTTGAAGTTGGCGATTTAACCAACTCGGAAACTCTGTATGATCAACTTCACGAACAACTTGATTCGCATCTGAGCGTTCGGCTTAAATTTTCACGACACTGGATGTAAAAATATTTAATCGTTTTATTTTAATAGCGAAAATAATCATTTAAACGTATCTATTCGACTCAGCATAGTTGAAAGCACAAAGTCATTAAACTTCATCCGATATTGAACAAAAGTTTTTAAAATATTAACATTTTAATTTCGACCCGAGCCATTCGCTCAGGATGCGAACAACGGAGGGTTAAACTTAAATTGTATGTGAGTGTCTTTAATTTAATGTAATTGTATTAATTTTAATATGTGTATGCTGTAAGTATAATGCATAAATGCATTTATTTTAATTTACATCATGGATATAATCCTACAAAACTTGCATTAATATTTTAAAGACCTTTTTCTCATTTGAGATATTCTTTTAGGCTAATACTTGAGTATAAGGAAGTATTGCAAATATAGTATAGTGGTACGCTAAATGGTTTAGTCTTTTTTTTATTATATATACTTTTTTATATATGCACGGTGAGTTTATTAACTTGATACTGCAAAATATCTGGAGGAATAAGCATCGCACGAAAACAAGTTTTATAATAGAAATTGTTCTTGTTAAAGGGGGACATAAGATGGCGCTGTTTTTGGTGATACTAACACAACTTTATTTTTTTCAAATGGGAACCCCTATTTGTTATTACTTATTCGGATTTAATACGAATAAGTACCCGAGAAAAAATACCTAAATTATATTACAAACATTTTTTTCGGAAAACTAATAAATTAAAAAGTTATAAACTAGACAACACGTTAAAAGTACATTTAAAAACGAACGTAACATTGGGAATAACAATTTTACAGAAAAAATACCACGAGTAAAAGTTTCTTGGTTTTTAACAGAAAAACTAAAAATGCATGACTGGCTCCATGGCTGTAAACCTTAAATGAACGTTTCAAGAACGTTCGTGTTCTATCGGGGTTAGATATAGATTTAATGGTTAGGCAATTTGACGTTCAGGGAACATGTTCCTTACCCAAATAATATAATAAGGTATATACACAATACACCGTGTAAATTCATACACATATACTTCGAACAAAAAGTTGCTGAACTTTTTTTCCTTGGTGGAATTACAGTGCAGTTAAAACTGATATGTACACCCACCAGCGGTGAATCGTGTCCCCTTAGATTGATAATTAAACGTACTTCTCCCATTTAAAATATAAAAAGTACGATCAATTAACAATGCAGGGGGGCACGATTCACGACCGGTGGGTGTACAGCTATACCACCAAAAATTTGCGTGACCTTTCTATCGAGTGTATATGTGTATGAATGTGTGCTTATATATGGAGAAAAATTTTTAATTAATTTTCCAAAATCGATTCAAAACTATAAATTTCGATCTTCATTCGATAGATATTGATGCTATTAGCTGATTTTATGACAATCGATGGAAAAAAAACATATCTTCGAACAGTTTTTACGATATGACAATATTTCAAGATTTTTAAAAGTGCTTGAATATCGAATGAAATCTTTACGATTCGGTCTTTATTCGATAGATATTGATATTACTAGCTTTTTTTATGCCAAACCTATGAAAAGTCGTTGAATATTTGAACAGCTTTTAGAGTTTGAAATTTTTCAAGATTATTTCAAGTGCTTGTAAATCGAGTCAAATCTTTAAATTTCGATCTATATTCGATAGGTATGGATTCTATTAGTTGATTATACGCCCAACCGATGAAAAAAAATCATATCTTCGAACAGTTTTCAGGATTTGAAAATTTTCAATATTTTAGCAAGTGCTCAAAAAATCGATTCCAAACATTACGTTTCGGTCTATATTCGATATATATTGTTACTATTAGCTGATTTTCTGTCCAACCGATGAAATAAAATCGTATCTTCGAACAATTTTTAGAGTTCGACAATTTTTCAAGATTTTTAAAAGTGGCCAAAAATCGATACAAATCTTTACGTTTCGGTGTTTATTAGATTTATATTGATGCTATTTGCTGATCTTATGCCCATCCGATTAAAAAAAATCATACCTTCGAATAGTTTATAGGATTTGAATATTTTTCAAGATTTTTATTGTGCTCGTATATCGATTCATAACATTATGATTCGATCTTCATTCGATAGATATTGATGCTATTAGCTGATTTTCAGCCCAACACATGGAAATAAAACATATCTTCGAACAGTTTATAGGGATTGAAATTTTTCAATATTAGTACAAGTGCTCGAAAAACAATTCAAAACTTTTCCTTTCGGAATCTACTCGATGTATATTGATGTCATTAGCTGCCATTATGCAGAAACATAATAAAAAGGTTTTAGGGTATGACAATTATTCAAGATTTTTACAAGTGCTCGAAAATCGATTCAAATCTTTATGTTTCCGTCTTTACACGATAGATATTGATAATATTAGCTGATTTTACGCCCAATCGATGAAAAAAATCATATCTTCGAACAGATTTCAGAATTTGTAATTTTTCACGATTTTAACAAGTGATCGAAAATCAATACAACGCTTTACGTTTCGGGATTAATTCGATAGATGTTAATGCTATTAGCTGATTTTATGCCCTTACAAGAAAAAAAATCAAATCTTCGAACAGTTTTTAAAGTTTGACAATTTTTATATCTGTTTTAAGATATGAATAAAACTTTACGTTTCGGCCTAAAGTCCATAGATATTGATGCTATTAGGGGATTTTATGCCCTAACGAGAAAAAAAATCATATCTTCGTACAGTTTTCAACGTTTGAAAATTTTTACAAGAGCTCGAAGGTATGAATAAATACACTCTTCCCTTGCAGTTCTTCCCTTATACACGTAGCTATCCCCCTTTCACACTCTCTTTCCGGTTACATTTCTAAATCCATCCCCCTGGTAATTTATTTTCCCATTTCTCTTATTCCTTTTCTTCAATCCAAGTTTACAAAAAACCTACCATATCGAATTCTTCCACAAATTCTTTAAATTCCCTATCTTTCTCCTTCAGCCCCGCTATGTTCCAAAAGAGTAATCTCACCCCGTCCTTACTCTTCTCCCTCCCCCTTTTACTTGTTTTTTCTCTGTAGCAGATTCATCCCAGACCCACATTACTCCCTTTCTCCACATCTTACCATATCCTATCTTCACCTCATTCCTTTCCTCCTTTTCCTCCTTTCCTTTCTCCTTTATGCCCCTCTGCATCTCTCTTTCTCTTTTCGTTCTATCATTATTTGTGAAAATCCTGCTGTCCTTTAATGCCCCTAACATTTTTTCTTCCAGCCATTCTTCCATCCTTCTGTTTTCTTCTTTCATTTTTTCTAAATCTTTTTTCTTTTCCTCCTTTTCCTTTTCAAATCTCTCCATCAGCCTTTCAAAATATTTTTCCACACTCCTCATTACATCTTCTACCTTCAATTCCTTTTTCCTCCTTCTCCCCCTTTCTCACCTTCTGTCTCTAAATTCATTTTTTCGACTTCTGTCGTCTTTTTTTCTGTATCTATCTCCTCCCCCTTTCTTTTCACGAAGAACTCCCTAATATCTCCACCATCACCCAAACTGTTGCTCCTCATTTTTTTCCTCTTTCTATACTTTTTGGCCTTCCTCCATTGCCCCTTTCTTCCTGCAAGACGTTCAAATCCCTTGTCTCCCTGTTAGTCGGTATAACTAACGATCGTAATGCGCCTTCCCTTTCCCCCACACTTCACTCGTTACTTCACCATCCCAACTCCTTACCCCGCTGCAAAACCTGTACAACAAAATAGCCGCTCGAACCCCTAAACTAACTTTTCCCAACTACAATTTCTCACTTTCTTGATTCCTCTTCGATATTCTCCCAACCAGCGGTCACACACTTTAACTCCACCCTTTTCTCACCCTTTTCCACTCTTTCTCACACTCAACACCCTTACACTTACACTTTTGCACACCCTTTTTCACTATCGGTAACTACGACTCAACCACTCGCCAGCTGACAACAAGCGAAGTCGAATGTTATTAATTTATTTTTAACGTAATTAACCATCTGTAAATATAATATCTATATCTTAAATTTATAATTATGTTTTATTTGTACTTTATTTATCACAAATTATATTCAAATGTCAATTACAATTAATTTTTTAGGTCAATTAAAATTTTAGGTTATATTTTGTAATATCTTCATACTTTATTCGTGTCTGTAGGGGGCAAACACGCTGGATTTTATATACCAAAGTTAATTTCACAACTTTGGTATATTATATGGTACACATATTTAATACACCGCATACAAGGCGATTTTAGTGGGCTTCTGCGTCCCCCCAAGAAGAAATATTCGAACGTACAAGATCTCTCACTAAAAAAATCCGTCCTTGTTCGCCGGTAGGAACCGAACTCATGACCTCCAGATAACATTTCTGTTGCTCTGACCACTGAGCTACGGCAGACAGCGGAATTCCTAAGTTTTGTCTATTTAAATGCGGATCAAATTAACTTGATTATCATCAAAGGTCGATAAAACTAACTGATTTACTTTGACCCCGCTAGATGTTGTGACTATTTCGAAACTCAATTTTAAGCCGATGAATTCAAAACAAACTGAGTATTTACCAGCACACCCACAGCGAAAAATACATATAATATACCAAAGTTGAGAAATTAACTTTGGTATATAAAATCCAGTGTGTTTGCCCCCTATAGCCACGAATAAAATATTAAGATATTGTATATTTCGCTGTGGATGTGACGGATTTTTTTAGTAAGAGATCTTGTACGTTCGAATATTTTTTCTTGGGGGGACGCAGAAGCCCACTAAAATCGCCTTGTATGCGGCGTATTAAATATGCGTACCATATAATATACCAAAGTTGAGAAATTAACTTTGGTATATAAAATCCAGCGTGTTTGCCCCTATAGCCACGAATAAAATATGAAGATTGGCCACTAATATGATAGTCAGATTAATGTAAGTCTACCATAGACTTTCATTTATTTGCCGTTGCATATACTGATGAATTTGTACTTTAACTATTATTTTTTCGTTTGCTATTGACTAACGCATTGCTATACGACATAAAAGTTTTAAATACATCTTTTAGTTGCCGTTTATATACGCTTTTTATCTTAATTGGAATCTATTTTCCTATTGCAATGATATTTTTCTATGAGATTGTAATATTTTTGTAGGTATACCAGTTTATCTACCAATGCCTATAGTTTTTGTCAGTGTATCTTTATCATTTTAGCATGTGCGTATGCGTGTGATTTCTGAATTTTACTATCATTAATCGGGTTCCAACATTACATGCTACATGATTATATCAAAATTAATGTGACAAGTGGAGTTTTTAATTTATTCAAAACACTTCCTTTCACCTAGTCAAATTATAGCATTGTTGACACTTCTTGCTACATAACTAAAGATTAAGATGAGTGAACGAAGGCCACTTTATATTTAAAAAATACTGTCCGTTTGATACCTGCTATAACATTGAAACAAAATGAAAAAGATGCTTGTCAAAACAACCGTTTCTGTATACCTAATTAAGCGTGTGAAATAATGTAAAGTAAAAAACAAGTACTATAGCATTGGAATAGAAAGAAAAGATGCCTGTTAAAACTTGTGTTCAGATAATTACGATACATTTGTCGTCCTTTCACATAGTCAAATTGTTATATAGAAAACTTACCCGACTAACGATTAAGATGTGTGACTGAAGGTCACTATTGTATTAAATACATTATGTAGTATTATGATAGCTGATTGAATATGGTTAATGTTATATATCAAACTTTGAACCTTTATAATTTAATGTTAAATATAATGTGTATCTTATAAGTTTTTGATTCTTTTCGTTGTACATCAAACGTCAAAATATCTGATAATGTAACGTCAGATTTCAGTTCATATGATTATCCGATATTATGACAGCCGATGAATAATGTTACTGAGTATTTTGAATTCAGCAGTTCAAATTACGAACCTTTCACTGTCCTATGTCTTACAATTAAAATATTATATATCAAACTTTGAACCTTTCACTTTTTCTAGGTGACTGAAATGTTTTTTATATTCAGCTAATTAGAACACACATTCTGTAGACCTTTCACATTTGTAGGTCAACTGTTTTAATATCGGATTGAGCAATAGCAAAATAAATCTGAACCTTTCATTACTCTAAATCATGCATTAATTAAAACTATATCATCTCTTATTCAAACGTCTATATGCTAACAGACTACTCACGGCGATTACCCCTAGAATAATCACCCCTTATGCCAGACGTCGCGACATTGGTTACTGGACGCAAATTTTGAGGTTAAGATTTTGAAGGCCCAGAACCGAAACTACTTACCTATTGCTTGCCCATAGTCTTATACTGAAAAAGTTCATCGCGTGTTAAAATTTAAACAATCTCCATGGCTTAAATGTTATGTCGATTTAAACACAGTTAAGAAAATTAGCGACAAACAATTTCGAGAAAAACTTGTATAAATTAATATATAACGCGGTTTTCGGTAAAATTATGGAGAATGTACTAAATTGAAAACAGACTGGGAGGGGAGATATGGCGCTGAAGCTTTAATATCCAAACTAAATTTCCACCGCAGGGTAGTATTTAGGGAAAATTTAGTGGCGATAGGATTAAACAAGTTGGCTGTAACAATTGATAAGCCAATATACGTAGGCATATGTATATTGGACATATCAAAAACTTTGCTTTCTTCGTTTCATTATGTTTTGTCAAATTTTAGAGAAGGCGAGAAATTGTAGTTGGATTCATTAATTTGAATGCGACGATGTGTATGAATGCATGAAGCGAGATGTAAGTATGTTTGATACGAGTGTTTTTGCCGCGGATAATGTATACGGTTTGCCGTGTACGAATACAAAAGTTTTGGGTCTGATGAAGGATGAATGCAATGGGACGATTGTAAATGAATTTGTCATCGCTAGCTACAACTTTCTCCCATTTTTCTGGCAGAGTTCGAATACCGTGACGGTAGAAGTGTTCGTCTTTTGAGGCTATCCACGAATCAAGCCATTTTGTGATGTCTTCATATGAGCGGAACTGCTGATTAGCCAGACCATATGCCATCGAACGGAACAAGTAATAATCGGACGGCGCAATATCTGGGGAATATGGCGAGTGGGGTAGGACTTCCCATTTGAGCGTTTCCAAGTAGGTTTTAACGGGTTTGGCAACGTGAGGCTTAGCGTTGTCATGCTGTAGAATCATTTTTTCGTGCCTCTCCTTGTATTGTGGCCGTTTTTCGCGCAGGGCTCGGCTCAATCCCATCAACTGAGTTCGATACCGTTCCCCAGTGATGGTTTCGTTCGGTTTCAACATCTCATAATAAATAACACCGACCTGGTCCCACCAAATACACAGCATAACCAGCCGACGTGAATATTCGGCCCAGCCGACGACGTAGAAGCATGACCGGGCAGTCCCCAAGATTTTTTTCTCTTTGGGTTGCTGTATTGAATCCATTTTTCATCACCCGTCACGATGCGATGAAGAAAACCCTTCCTTTTTTGCCGCTAGAGCAGTTGTTCACAGGCGAAAAAACAACGCTCAACGTCTCTTGGCTTCAAATCATAAGGAACCCAAGTTACTTGCTTTTGAATCATTCCCAACGCATGCAATCGCTTGGAAATGGCTTGACGGGTAACTCCTAATGCTAAAGCAAACTCTTCTTGGAGTTTGGCACGGATCCTCCTCGAGCAATGCCTCCAATTCAGCGTCTTCGAAGGTTTTTGGTCTTCCTTCACGCGGATGGTCGTCAACATCGAAATCACAGTCTTTGAAGCGACGGAACCAATCACGGCACGTTGTTTCACTTAGAGCATCATTTCCGTAAACTGTTTGAAACTCTCAATGCGATTCAGCAGCCGTTTTTTTCGAATAAAAAAAGAAATTCAACACTTCCCGCAAATGACGATCATTTGGCATAAAATCAGACATTATCACACAACCAAAAGTATATGACGCAAAAACAAAATCACTAATGTGTCAAAGCGGTTTGTTTACCATATGTCTAAGCTTCGTTCATGACGTTTCGGATATGTCAAAATCGACCAGCACTTACTGCGGGAGCCATCTATTGACAAACAGCGAGAACTTAGTTGCGCACCTAATACATTTGACGATTACTTGAAATGTTTAAAGAATGCGGGATAGATAAAACGAATGCAAGATTGTATTAGATCTAAGTTACATAATGTATATAGCGTGCATGATGAGAAAATTGATTTAAGTTCCAACGAGGGTAAAAAATACTTAATAAACAATTGTACCTTGCCGTTGAGCAAGGTACAATAGGTATAAAGATATTATGGAGTGTGAATAATAAAAAATAGAATATATATAAATGTGGTATTATTTACTTACTTTAAATTTATCATCATAATTACACGCTAATAAACTTTTATGTTAGACCGAAAAAGGACATCGAATAAAAAAAAATTACGTTACACCTTGGACTATATATACAAGTATATATAATAACATTTTAAATGATAAATATATAGTCGTATTTGCGTCATGATGAACGACGTTAAAAGAATACATAATCAGCTAACAATTCGCGAATTTCAAGCATTCATCTGCAGTTTCGAATTAGCGAACCACGCAGCCACTAGAACTTAACAACTATTGATATGTTTAATGTAGATATATAACTATGATTCAAAATTGATTTGTAATTGTTTTTTAATTTTTCATTATGTTATAAGAAATTGTTATATACCATATATAATGTTATCTTTTATAATTATTTGTTTATTGATCCTTGTTGTACTAAACCAACAGACTAAGATGTCATTCCCGGCAACTAAGAAGCTGTCAGAATTGGAGATAGGCGCAGAGTACAGGATATCGACAATAAGTATTGTAACGACTAAATAAGGATCTCGAATTATAGCTAATATTTTAGATAGTATAGATAACTATGCTGTCTTTCTACCAGCAAGAGTGCTGATACCCTTCGAAGAGGTTACTTCGCCGATGTCGAAAATGCAGCAATTAATTAATGATAGAAAATTAGTATTGAAATATTTAGGCGGTAATTATAACGATGTTGAATTTGTATGAAATGAAAAAAAAAATCTTGTCTAGCATTAAATGTACTAGTTATTATTTCATTAACTATAGATCTTTATTATTAATGCAAGTTAGATTATAAGAAATAAGTAAACATTATGTATAAAATCATTTTAAAAACCGTTATTAGTACTGCGAGCTTAGAATGTAAACAATAATAACAACACTCATTTATTATTTATAAAGTTATTTGATTATTTTGTTTACATTATTATTATTATTAATCAAGCTATTATGCGAATTATCGAATGTCAACTATTTAACATAGATATGATTTCCATGCGTTTATAACATTTTTCTATAGGGTGTCCTAAAATTCACGCAAGAAGGAATTTTGATAGAAAACACAGGTTTTTAAATAAAAATTGTAAATTTTTTATTGAATCATATAGTATACAGTATAGGGTTATGTATGGAATAGCATATCGGGTAAGTGGCCTCCACAATTTTGCTGGCACATACGCATTTATTTCTTGAAATTTTCCATGACCGTTTTGCATAAATGTGGCTAAATTTCGTTAATACAGCGCTCAATTTTCTCCTTCAAGGCGTGGGTGGTCGTGGGCTTGGTGACATAAACCTTAGACTTCACAAAACCCCACAAAAAATAGTTCAAAGGCGTTAACTCGCATGATCTGGGCGGCCAATTCTGACCACAAAAATGGGAAATTACACGACAAGGAAAAGACTCATGCAGTAATTGAATGGTTTTTCGAGCTGTATGGCATGTCGCACCGTCTTTTAGGAATCACATGTCGTCCACATCCATATCTTGCAATTTATGCACAAAAAACTGGATTATCATGTCGTGATAGCGAGCACCATTAACTGTCATAGCCTGACTAGCCGCATTTTCTAAGAAGAATGGTCCGATAATGCCTTCAGCCAAAAATCCGCACCAAAGAGTGACACGTTCTCGATGCATTTCTCGAAGCTATCAAGATGAAAATGAGCCTCATCGCTGAAAATGATTTTGTTCAAAAAATCAGCATCCACTTGTTGTTATCCCATAATACATTCAACGAACTCTCTTCGATGTGCGTGGTCAGTGGGCTTCAGTTTTTGAGTTAATTGAATTTTGTAAGCATGAAAATGCAAATCTTTCGTGAGAATACGTTGTAGAGAGCTTCTCAAAATGTCCACTTCTTGATCACGGCGCCGAATTGACGTTCTTGGATTCTCAGCAACACTCTCACGAACTGCTTCGATGTTTTGTGTTGAACGACTTCTCTAAGGACGGCCAGTGTTTCTATGATCACTAATTGATCTAGTCTCGCTGAATTTTTTAATTAATCACTTCACAGTTGATGAATTTTAATTACTATTCCGACTATATTTTGTATGAAAACTGCAATCTGTAGCTGCCAAACCTTCATTATTTTTAAAACATTGCTGAACAATGAAAACGTGTTGTACTTACGTGTAGCGCTCCATTTTTAATAACCCTGAACTGTCAGCTGTCATGCTGTCTTTTTTTTTCGTTGGCACACTTTACCGCACAAATAGCGCGAAATTCAAATTTTGCGTGAATTTTGGGAGATACTGTATAGATATATATATCATCATACTTAGTGTTTAATAATTCATGTTCGTAGAAACCTCCTTTAATGGGATTATTTTGATAATCTTTCAATTGATATGTAATAGGTAAAGTATTATTTATTTGACTTATTGTAAATATTTCAGTTGTCCAATTGGGCGTATAACCTTTATCGAAAACATGCATAAATTTGCTTATTCAGACTTTGTCTCCAAGAGTAAACTTTGTCTTATTTACGCATTTTAGGATGATTATATATATGACGACGTCGTTGATTAGAATTTTGTACATCTACATCAATAGGCTTCATTTTTATAGTCCGATGTTTTGAATTATTATACTCTGAAATTAAATCTTGTAAAATATCAATCCACGTATAACTTCCATACAAACTAAATTTCTTCCACATTTTTTCTTTTAAAGAATGATTAAACGCTCGCAAATAGATGCTTTCATATTGCTAAACGTAGAATACATATTTATATTATATTTATTCATTAAATTTCCAAACGTTGTACTATAAAATTCTTTTCCTCTCTCGAGACGTAAATTTGTCGAAATTCTGCCTTGCTTCAACACGGATTTCATTGCAGCGCTTTTACATTTTGACTGGAACATGCCAAGTAAATTTTAAAAATATGTCGATGATGGTTAGCAGATATTTAAATCCTTTGTTATATAATCTTTACACATCTCCACACAAAGCTGCGACGAGCTTCAAGAATTCATGTACAACGTGCTCCATGTTATATGATGTTAATGAAGTTCATTGTATAATTTTATTTTGGTAGATTTCTATCTCTCGTAAGATCAGTGAATTTAGGTTTAATTCTATATAAGTTTATTATAAAGGTGTCAGCTTCTCTCTCATCAATTTCTCCTGTATCTTGAAAAATTAAATTTTTTAAGGGATATATCTTATCTTGTATAAGTTCGTAAATCAAACGTATTAATGTTTTATTCACATTATCAATTTCATCTTTTAATCTATAGAGTTCTTAAGTTTTCATATTATTACTAAGCGTAGAAATAAGTTCTCGACCTGAGAATAAAAACAGCTGTATTAAATATTTGAAGCGAAACATTTTCCCGCCAGTTCAACCAACTATCAAAGTTGGTTGATAACTTACAAATATAAAGAACTATTTTATTCAACAACGCATGGGCCCATATTATCTATACACTTTTGCCATTTAAGCGGCAGATTGTTCAGGCCGGTGGCATAAAACCCTGGCGGACGAGAGTCAATGAATTCCTGGAAGGCCAGTTTTACAGCATTGTCGAAATTAAATTGTTTTCCTATTAAAAAGTTGACCAAATTGCGGAAGAAATGGTAGTCAGTGGGGACTAGGTCTGATGAGTATGGAGGATGACGAAGAAGAAGGCACTCTGAAATGGGTCAGACTCAACGGTGACCTTTAGTTCGTCATTATTGACCTTTGATTCTGGGCGACCGCATGGCTCATTTGTGAGTTCAAAGTTACCTGTACGGAATTTGGCGAACCAATTTGATATTAACTGCTGCGCAGTAACACCAGAATCAAATACGCTATTCATGTTTCGCGTAGTCTAGGATACCGTAGTTCTACGTAAGAACTCTACTATAACTTCATAATAGTGTGAATTTCCGACCATTCCATTTTCAACAAAACTAATTAAAAAAAAAGTTTTTAATATTTTTTAGTGCTTACAATAATTTCTTTAAACAGGCGAGATGTGTAACTTTCCAACAAAACAAACACAACAGTAAAATATTAAGTCAATGTCAAATAATAGGCTGTTAAAGTTGGCAATATTATTAACTACAAATTTCATCCTTGACATCCTGATACAAGTTCGTTAGGATTATCCCAAAATATATAATCAAATTTATTATCATTATGTAACATGAATTGGCCCAACCCTTTTCCATATTTATATGATGGTTTATAGTTAATTATGGACACGATAGAACAAAAGGAGAAAGAGAAATACAAAAGATAGTAAAAGAGAGAGGAAAGAAATAATTAAGTGAAGGAAAAAATGTAAAGATGGGATATGGAAAACTGTGGATAGGAAATGAACTGTGGAAATGGAATAAGAAAGAAAATAAACTGGTGAAATCAAAAAACGAATGGAGAAAGTATTAATAAAAAATGGAATCAAAGTAATATTTTGGAATATAGCTGGAATAAAGAATAAAGATAAGGAATTCTGGGAATATTTGAAGAAGTTTGATATAATGGGGTTAACAGAAACATGGCTAGAAATGGAAGATTGGCAAAAATGTAAAAATATATGGCCAAAAGGATGGAGATGGGAATATGTAGTGGCAAAGAGAGATTATGCAAAAGGCAGAGCTAAAGGAGGAATAATAACGGGGATGAGAGAAAACTTGAAAGAATGGAAAGGTAGTAGAACAAGAGAAGGTGTAGTTGAGAGACATGTGATGTTAGATAACGAAAAATGGGGGTTCTACACAGTTTATAACAGAGCAGGAGAAGAAAAAGTACTTAATGATATGAATGAATGGTTAAAGGAAGATAGAGAACAAAAGGTATGCGTGAGAGGAGATTTTAATGCGAGAATAGGAGATTGGTGTAATAGGGGGGGAATGGGATGAAGGAGAAAGTAGGAAATCAAAAGATAAAATAATTAACCAAGAAGGTAGAAAGATGATAGAATGGATGAAGATGAATGGATTAATGGTATTAAATGGAAGTTGTGCAGGGGTCGAAGGGGGTGAGTGGACATATATGAGAGCGAATAGTGAAACGGTAATCGACTATGGGATGACAAATGAGAATGCGTGGGAAAAAATAGGAAAAATGCAGGTAGACTGGAGGATGGACTCTGACCATTTGCCAGTGGTGGTCCATCTGAAAGGCAGTAGCAATGACGAATTTCAAAGGAGAAAGGTAAAAACGATACAAATTTGGGGAGAAAAACAACGGGAAAAATTTATAGAGAAAGAAAAGGAAATAATATGGAAGAGAGAGGATGGAATAGAGAGCTGGGAAGAAATGAAAGAAATCATTGGTGAAATGATATATAAAATGAATATAGTTGAGAGGGAAAATAAGGATAGCTGGTGGGATGAAGAATGTGAGAGCAATAAACGAGAATGGAGATTAATTAGAAATAAGAAAGAAAGAAATGGACAGGTATGGAAGGAAATGAGGAAAAAGTATAGGGATTTAATCGAGAGGAAAAAGAAATTATATGAAGAAAAAGAGAGGAACAAACTAGAAGAATTGAAAAATGAAAGAGATGCGTGGGAATATATAAGGAAAAATTGGAAGAAAAAGAGAGAGTTAACAGAGAAGTTCGAAATTGGGGAATGGAAAAGTTATTTTCAAAATTGTTTTGGAGGTACGGATAACTGTGAGGAAAATGAGATAGTACTGACAGAAATGGAGAAGGAAATAATGGAGGAAAATGTACTAACAGACGAAGAAATTGAGAACTATTTGAGGAAAATTAAAAAGAATAAAGCAGAAGGAGTAGATGGAATCAAAAATGAAGTATGGTTATATGGGAAAAAGAAGATAAGAGAAAAATTAAAAAAGGGTTTGAAAGATATTTGGGTGGGGAAATTTATGCCAGAAGAATGGAAAGAAGGAGTGATAATGCCCATATATAAAAAAGGAGATAGTGAGGACATTAATAACTATAGGGGCATAACAATAGCTTGTACAAGCTATAGAATATATGCAGGAATATTAAATGAAAGAATTGTAGAAAATATTGAAAATAAAGGAGGATGGGAAGATGTCCAAAATGGATTCAGGAAAAAAAGAGGTTGTATAGATAACATTTACGTGCTGAAAAGTATAGTAGATGAAGGCATTAAAAATAAAGGTGAGAAGATATTTGTACTATTTCTGGATCTCAAAGCAGCGTTCGACAAGCTAAATAGAAATATACTGTGGGAATGCATGGAAAACATAGGGGTGGAAAAAGATTTGATAGTTAGGATGAAA
>JABFPR010000020.1:0-27197 GCA_022817345.1 Neoscelio sp. ZL-2020
GCTGCGCTTCATGCGCTAGAAAAAACCGCCCCACAATGCTGTGGGGCGGTTTCTATTTTCAGGCTCTTGGTTTGACGGTGCCGCAATCCTGACCCAGCCACACGGCCCGGGTTTCCAGACTGCCCTTCTGGTTGATCCCGATGGCATTGAACGTGCCGTTGGCGATGGTGGTGAATTCACGATCGCTGACGAACGTAGCCACACCGGTGCCCGAGGCTCGCGGGCAGCTGAAACGGAATTTCCACTGATTGCCGTTGCGCTCGGTGATCTGCTGTTTGCAGCCCGACTGCGGATCGGCCAGCGGAATATCGTTGGTCGCCACTTGCTGCGGCGTCAGACAGGCACGAATGCCCTTACCACCGATGTTGATCCCGTTCTTCTCCAGCGCCGCGCGTTGTTGCGGGGTCATCTGGCCTTGCAACTGGCCGAGGATCGATTGCACATCCATGGGCTGGTCATCGACCTTGACGTTGCTTGAGGTCATTTCCCACAACCCCGGCTGCAGCATTTGCGCCTGCGCAACCACCGGCATTGCCAAACCCAGGCCCAGCGCCAAACCCAGCAGACGAACGTTCATCGAAAAAACTCCTGATCAGTAGTGGCCGTTAGACGTCGGCCGATTGCTTCGGTTCATGCACCAATTAAATAGCGACATTCGCCTCGGAACATGGTCTGTTACGCATTGAGTCTTCAGGAGCAAGGCTGCCCCATGGATTATTTTGGACCGCACATTTTCGGCTATCTGATCGCCCTGATACATAGCCTCGGCTTGATCGCCGCGATCCACGCGGTGCTGACCGTTCGCACCGCCCAAGGCTCGATCGCCTGGGCATTGTCGCTGATTTTCATTCCCTACCTGACACTCATCCCTTATCTGGTCTTCGGCCGCAGTACCTTCGACGGCTATATCAAGGCACGGCGCCAGGCCAACGAACAGATGCGCCAGGCGATCTCCGAGTTGAACTGGCGTCCGTGGGTCGAAGAAGCCCTCACCGCCCGCGCCTCAAATGCCTATGCCTCGCTACGGGCCATGCCCAAACTGGGGCGGATGCCATGCCTGGCGAATAACGAAGTGCAACTGCTGGTGAATGGCCACGCGACCTTCGAGGCGATTTTCCAGGCCATCGATCAAGCGCGCGAAGCCGTACTGATCCAGTTTTTCATCATCCATGACGACCGCCTCGGGCAGCGCCTGCGCGATCTGTTGCTGAAGAAAGCTGCCGAAGGCGTGGCGATTCATCTGCTCTACGACCGCATCGGCAGCCACGCCCTGCCCCACAGTTATGTACAGGCGTTGCGCGATGGCGGTGTCGAGGTCAAAGCCTTCGCCACACGTAGCGGCTGGCTCAATCGCTTCCAGGTGAATTTCCGCAACCACCGCAAAATCGTCGTGGTCGATGGTGTGCTCGGCTTTGTTGGCGGGCACAACGTTGGCGATGAATACATGGGCGAGAAGCCGCCGTTGGCGCCATGGCGCGATACCCATGTGCAAGTGCGCGGGCCGGTGGTGGCCTGCATGCAGGAGTCATTTGCCGAGGATTGGTTCTGGGCCGCGCGCACATTGCCGCCGCTGATCCTGCCGGACGTTTACCCGGACGACGGCGTGCTCTGTCAGTTGCTGGCCAGCGGCCCGGCCGACGCCTACGAAACCTGTTCGCTGTTCTTCGTCGAAGCGATCCACGCCGCAACCGAGCGGGTGTGGATCACCAGCCCGTACTTCATTCCCGATGAAGCCGTGTTCGCCGCGTTGCGTCTGGCGGTGCTGCGCGGCGTCGACGTGCGCCTGCTGCTGCCATCGCGCCCCGATCACCGCATCGTCTACGCCGCGTCCAGCCTGTATGCATTCGAAGCGGTGCGCGCCGGCGTGCGGGTGTTCCGCTACGAACCGGGGTTCCTGCATCAGAAAGTGGTGTTGATCGACAGCGAAATCAGCGCCGTCGGCAGCGCCAATCTGGACAACCGTTCGTTCCGGCTGAATTTCGAAGTGATGCTACTGACCGTCGACAGCGAATTCGCCGCCCACATGGAACGTATGCTCAACGATGATTTCGAGCAGGCTTATGAGGTTGCCAAAGAAGAAAGCCGGGAGATCCACCGCCTGCAACAGCTCGGCATGCGAATCGCCCGGCTTATTTCACCGATTCTCTAGAAGCCCATCACCCTCTCCAAGGGAGAGGGCAGGGTTCAGGCATCAAGGATTGTAGATGTCGTCACGGGTCCAGGGCAGTTCATGACTGCCGTCCGGATGAGCCTTCACTGCCAGAATCTGGTGCAGGTTGATCCAACCACGCGCGAACGCGTAGGCACATCCAGCCAGATACAGCCGCCAGATACGCAACGCCTGATCCGGTACCAGTTTCCCGGCCGCTTCGAGGTTATCCTCCAGCCGCTCGCTCCAGTGATCCAGCGTGCGCGCGTAATGCAGACGCAGGCTTTCGACATCGACGATCTCCAGCCCGGCTTCGCTGATCTCGGCCGAGATCATCGCCAGGTGTGGCAACTCGCCGTTGGGGAACACGTATTTCTCGATGAAGTCGCCAGCGCCGCGTCCTACCGGACGACCATCGGTGTGTTTGGCGGTGATGCCGTGATTCATCACCAGACCGCCCTCCTTCACTGCACCGAACAGGACTTTGCAGTATTCAGCGAGGTTGGCGTGACCGACGTGTTCGAACATGCCGACGCTGACTACCTTGTCGAAACGCCCGTCCTGCGGCAGATCGCGGTAGTCGAGCAATTGCAGCTCAACCTGATCTTCCAGGCCCTCGGCCTTGACCCGCTCGCGGGCCAGTTCCAGCTGTTCCTTGCTCAGGGTGATGCCGAACACTTTGGCGCCGAATTCACGTGCGGCGTAACGCGCCAGACCACCCCAGCCGCAACCGACATCCAGCAGGTAATCGCCCGGCTGCAAACGCAGCTTGCGGCACAGATGGCGGAATTTGGCTTGCTGCGCCTGCTCCAGGGTTTCGCTGCCCGTTTCGAAATACGCGCAGGAATACGCCATGTCGCTGTCCAGCCACAGCTGATAGAACGCGTTGGACAGGTCATAGTGATAGGAAATGGCTTTGGCGTCGGTTTCCTTGTCGTGCACTGCACGCACTGGCTGAGCGCCTTCATCTTCATCGAGCAAGGCGCTGCTCAATTCGTCGCAGACCCGGATGACCTCGCTGATCGAGCCCTCCAGTTCGAGCTTGCCTTCAACAAACGCCGCCCCCAGCGCGTCGAGGCTTGGATGGGTGAACTGGGTGACCATCGTCGGGTCCTTGACCACGATGGTGACGCTGGGCGTCGGCCCCAGGTTGAACTCATGGCCGTCCCAGAGTCGCAGGCGAAGCGGAAGCTGCAGATTCTGTAAGGCCGGTGGAAGTTGCGCGAGCATGGAAAATCCCCCCTTGTTTCAGACGTCAGATCTGAGGGTAGACCATCCTTGAAAAATAGCAGGCTATCGATTTAATTAGCCGAGACTATCGTTTCAGACGCGCCAGCAGGCCGGAATGCAACCCGTGCTTTCGACACGGAAACCGGCAATGACGTGTGCGCCTTCTATATAGATGACTGCCTATTCGGCGCACAGTTCGCTGCAAATCATTTCAATGACCGTCCTTGAGCTTGAGCAATGGCTCCTGAAACCGCAGCAGCCGTCCGGCATTGCCCAACACCAGCAACGTGCTGAGGTTGTGCAGCAGCGCGGCGATCATCGCCCCGGCCGCGCCGAGCCAGCCAAATGCAGCAAAGATGACAATCGCCAAGGTCCAGCCCAGACCGATGATCACGTTAACCTGCAAGGTTCGTCGGCATTGGCGGCTGAGCCGCACACAGGTTCCGAGGCGGCGCAGATCACTGCCGATCAAGACGATATCCGCCGAGGCCAGTGCGATGTCAGCGCCGCCCGCGCCCATTGCGACACCGACCACACCAGCCTTCAGCGCCAGCGAATCATTGATGCCGTCGCCCACCACCATCGGCCGAAATCCGTTGTCGATTTCCTTCAGTACGCGGTTGAGTTTGTCCTCGGGCAGCGCCTGCGCTTCCAGCTCTTGCAGGCCGACCTCGCGGGCCAGGGTCTGCGCGACACTCAGGCGGTCGCCGGTCAACAGCAACTGGCGACCCAGACCGAGCTCGCGCAATTCGCTGAGGGCAAAGCGGGCTTCCGGTTTGACGCTGTCGGCCAGCAACAGCCAGGCGACAAATTCGCTGTTCAGTGCCAATCCGGCAATCGGCCCATCGTGCTCGGGAACGGTGGTGGTGACGATATCCAGTTGCGCGAACAACTCGGGCCGGCCCAACGCCGCCTCGCCTTGGGCAGTCGTGGCGACTACACCGAGACCCTGACGCTCATGAATATCAGTCAGCGGCAGGCTCTGTTCCTGACTGACCAGCCCAGCCAACGCGCGGCTGACCGGGTGGCTGCTGGCCGCCCCGAGGCTGGCGGCCAGTGCCATTACCGAGGCCTGATCCAGTCGTGGGCTGCTGATCGATTGCAAACGCAAGGTGCCGTAAGTCAGCGTGCCGGTTTTGTCGACCACCAGTGAAGTGAGATCTGCCAACTCCTCAAGGAACGCCGAACTGCGAATCAGAATGCCGTGGCGCGCCGCCACTGCCACGCCGGCAATCGCCGTGGCCGGTGCCGACAGCACCAAAGCGCAGGGACATGCCGCCACCAGCACCGCGAGCATCGCCTGCGCGTCATGGGTGACAAACCAGGTCACCGCCGCCAGCAGCAACACCAGCACCATGTAGCTACCGGCATAGCGCTCAAGCAGGCGCATTATGGGCGGCTTCGAGCGCTCGGCGTTCTGCATCAGCGCAATGACTTTGCCCAGCGTCGATTGATCGCCGGTACGGGTCACCTCGATGCGCAGCAAGCCGTCGAGGTTGATCGCGCCACCAAACACCGTCATGCCCACCGCCGTTTCCACCGGAACCGACTCACCGGTAATCGACGCCGTGTCAAGGCTGGCCTGGCCGAACAACACTCGACCATCCGCTGGCACCCGATCTCCGGCCCGCACCTCAACCGTGTCGCCGGGTTTCAGCGTGCCGTTATCGACTTCGATGATCGAGCCATCGGACTGAATCTTGCGCGCGTGACTGCGGGTCAACTGGCCGAGGGCGTGAATCGCTTCCTGCGAGCCGATCACGCTGCGCTCTTCCAGCACGTGGCCGAAGATCATGATGATCGGCAGCAACGCGGCGGTCAGCAGATCGCCGGTCGCCCACGCACCGAGCATCGCCAGGGCGATCAATTGATCGGTGATGCCGTGCAGGCTTGGATAGCGCAGGCTGTACCACGCCGAGCGCATCACCGGCACCGCCACCAATAGAGAAGCGAAACCCAGCAGCAACTGACTGACACCGGTTTGCTCCGGTAACAGCCAGCGCCAGAGCAGACCGAGGCCGAGCAAGCCAAGGGCGAGCATCGCCAAGGTCAATTGCCGTGCGGCGCGGCGCTGTTCGGCCGAGGACAACAGGCTCGGTGCGGCAGTGGTCGCAGTCATTTGCTGGCTCCCTGAATGATCAGGCGGGAATCGTCTTTCGGATCGACCGTGGTCACTGAACCGGCCTGGCCAAGAATCTTCGGCATGCGTTCACGGTACAGCCGCAGGAGCATCTGCGGGTCGGTACCCTGTTGTTGCGCCTTGGCCAGGCTCAGCACCGTGGCGGTATCGGCAGCGGCTTTTGCCAACCGTTCGCCGGCCTGCGCGTGGGCCACTTGCAGGATGCGGTCGGCTTGTTCGTTGGCGGTCTGGGTAAGTTTTTCTGCTTCGGTGCGTGCGTTGGCAACGGCTTTGTCGGCTTGCTGGCTGGCGGTCAGAACCGCATTGAAAGCGCTGACCGCAGGGTCCGGCAGACTCGACTGCACGTCGACCCGCGCCACTTCAATGCCGATGCCCTGCCCGCTCGCCTTCAACTCAGCCAAGCGCTTGTTGATGCCTTGCACCAGATCACCGCGCAGACGCTCACGTCTTTCGGCGGCCTGGTTATCAGTACCGATCAACTCCGGACGGGCGACCAGAATCGTGTCCAGATCCCGGGCAGCGGTCAAAGCCACAGCGCTACGGGTGACCAGCCGATCCAGTGCCGGCAGCACATGACCACCCTGCAGGACGAAGTCGTAAGGGTCGGTCACTTTGTAAAACACCCGCACATCCAGTTGCACCACGCCGGCGTCCCCCGTCAGCAAGTAACCGGAACCGGCCAATGCATCGCTTAGCGGTGTGGCGAAAGTCGCTACACGATCAGCCTTGATCGCCTCACTGCTGCGCAGCAGGTTTTCCACTCGACGCTCGATCACCCGATCCGCTGCCGGTAGTAAAACCACCTGCTCGAACGGCTGTGGCCAAGCCAGTAACAGCCCGGCATTCTGGATGCGTTCCAGTGCGCCAAAGTGCAGAACCACGGCGCGATTCTGCGGATCGATCTGCCGCACATTGGAAAACGCCCACGCCAACGCGGCCAACACCGTGACCGCGTACAAGGCAAAAAACGCCAAACGTCCGGCCTGAATCCACGGACTGCTCAGCGAATGTGTTCCACGTGGAACTTCATCACTCATGGCTGCGATCCGGATTTGTTTTCGACATTCGGCGGGCCGTCCACCAGCACGCGGAATGGCGCGGCGTCGGTGCGCAGGATTAGCTTGGTGTCCGGCGTGACGATAGTGCCCAGGGTGTCCAGCGAACGCAGCAGGTTGTACAACTGCGGCGACCCAGCGTAGGCACGGCCATAAATTTGCGCCGCTTCGACTCGGGATTGCGCTTCGATTTCTGCGGCTTTAACTGTCGCGTCAGCCTGAACAATTCGTGCATCGCGCTCGGCAGCAGAACGAATTTGTGCAGCTTCCCGCTTACCGATGGCGGTGCGTTCGGTGGCAATTGTTTCACGCTCCGCGCGCATCCGATCGACCGTGGCGGTGAGCGTGACCGAAGGCAAGGTCAGGCGTTCGATGCCCACCTGCACCACGCGCACACCGTAAGTGGCCAGCAACTGCTGGTCGATCTGCTGACGCAGTTGCGCCTCGAAATCGGCAATACGCACTTTGCCGGCATCAGTATTCACCAGATCCGCCAGGTCGAAACTGCTGGCGGTGGTTTCCAGCGCCGAGCCGACAAAGGTACGAATCTGCCGCGCCGCTTCGTCCGGCTGGTTCTGCACCGCGCGCATGAAACGCTGCACGTTATCCGGATCGCCCTGCACCTGCCACGCCACGTAGGCCTGGACGATGATGCGCAAACCGTCGCGAGTGCCGACATCCTGCAAACCGCTGGAGGTGGTGCGCAGGCGCAGATCCACCGGGATCGCCGCTTCGAACGGCGCCGGCCAGCGCCAGCTCAAACCGGGTTCAAGCAGCACCCGTGAAGGATTGCCGAAACGGGTGATGACCGTGGCTTCACCCGAGCGCACTTGCACCAGGCTCGCCGCCGCAATGGCAAACGCCACCAGCAACAGCGCCCAGCCCATCCGCCGCCAAGGGAACGGTCCCGCGTCCTCCGGCGCACCGTGGTGATGGTGATGATGCCCATGATGATGGTGATGCCCGGCGTGGCCGTGATCGTGGCCGCTGTGATCATGGGAATCGTGAGTGTGCGACTGGCTCAAGGGGCAACTCCTGGTTGAGCGGTGGTGCGCGCAGGCGTCGGATCAGCCGGCAGCGTGAACGTACGCAGGTCGATGGTCGGCGCATTGCTGCTGCCGCCTAATCGGTGGTCGAGTACCAACAGTTTGGCTTTGCTCAGACCGTGGCTAAGTTGGCTGAGGTATTGCTCCAGCACGAATGCCTGACCAGCGCTGGCATAAGCTTTCTGTTCAGCGCTGAACTTCAGGTCTGCCGCCTGCGCCGTGGCGTTGATTTCGCGAGCGCTGGCACTGGCCTGATCACGGGCAAGGCTGGCCTGCAACAACGCCTGGTTACTGGCTTCAGCCGCAGCGCCGCGCTCACGGGAGATCAACGCCTGCGCGCCGATCTGTGCCGCTTGCACACCGTGATAAGCATTGGCGGCGCCGGCTGGCGGGTGAATCGCTTCGACCACGGTGGCGAGAATTTCCACGCCGCTGTTGAGCTTCTGCAGATCGCCTTGCACCGCGCGACCGATTTCTTCGCCCAGCCCAACCCGGTCAGCACCGAGCAGACCGTCGAGGGTACGCGAGGCAAAGTCGTGCACCAGAATCCGGCTCGCGGTGCTGCGAATCAGCGTCGGCACATCGGCATTGTTGTAAGTCGCGGCCAAAGTATCCTGATCACTCAGACCAATGCGATAAACGAAGCGCACGTCCATGTTGACGATCTGAAAGCTCTGCTGATCGCCACGGCTGCTGGCGATCACTTGGGATTTGTCGTTAACGTGGCTGGCATCCCACAAGCGGTTGGCGCTCATCGGCGCCGGGCCTTCGGCGGGGTCAGCCTGTGTCGGCGCAGGCGCATCGCCGACGCTGGTTGCCAATTCGTGCACCACACCGTTCTCGACGCTCAATACACGGCCCAGTGGCCACGGCAAACCGGCGTGCAAGCCAGGGCCAAAGACTTGTACCGGTTTGCCGAAGCGCTCGTAGATACCGCGCCCTTGCAGCGGGATTTCGTGGATCCCGGTCAGCAGCCATCCGAAGGCGGCGACCAGCGCCAGCACCGGCAGAAAAGCGCGGCGCATGTAGCTGAACGCCCAGATCTGACGCAAATCGATGCCGAACCGGTTGTGCAGTTCGTGCTGCAAAGCGAGTAATGGCTGTGGTGGCCAACGCAGCATATCGGCAACAAAACTGCGCGCCAGCAGAGTCGGTTCCAGCTGCTCGCGTCGAGGGCTGAATACCGACAAAACTGCGCGCAATAGCAACTCGATCGCGATCAATCCCGGCAAGATCCCGATCAATACCGCAAGGCGCACGGGCCACACCGAAGCCTCGCTGGCGAACAGCAGGCACAACGCCCCCAGTACCAGACTGATGATCGCCACCCGCGCAAGTTGCGCAAGGGACCCGGCTTCCGGCCATTGCGCGGGGTTTTCCTGAGCCAGTTGCCGCTCCAGCACCAACAGGCCGAAACCCAACAGCAACATCAGCACGGCGCCCACCGTAGCCGACAGCCCAACCGCAGCTGGCGGCAACGCAAGGTTCCAGACTTGTTCGATGCCGATAATCACCAGCACTGACCAGCCGCCCAGCCACAACGTGGCCACGCCAATCTGACCGAGCAGGTGCAGACCGCGCTGACTCAATCGCTCCAGCACCCGTTCGTACCAGCCGTCAGGAGCGGTTTGCTCGACCTCGTTCAGCGGTTGCTGCGCCACTGGGTGCATGACCCGTGCGCGCCATTGCGTCACCCACCACGCCGACTGCAGTCCGGCGACCAGCACCAGCAACGCCGCGCCCAGATTCACCAGCAAGGCCGGCCATATCGATTGCGCGGCAAACAGCTCGACAAACAACGCCAGCACCCACCCTGCCCCGGCCAATCCACCGAGGCCAAAGGCCAGACGGCGCAATCGTCGCCCCTGCGCAGCCGCTTGCTGAAAGCGCGGCAACCCGGTCACTTGCGTGCCATCGACATCCAGATCGACTTGCATATCACCCCAAAGCCATTGATTCACCGGTCCAATCGTTACGATATAACGAAAAGCGTGAAATATTCGTACACAAATTCGCTTATCTAAAGATGCGCAACCTGTCGCTTGCCTGAAGCCTTGACCGAAATGTCCGGAAACGCACATATTACGTTCGTAATTTTAATCGCCTACTACTTTTAGCGATCCGCATCCCCAACGAGGAGCAAGAGCATGAGTCACTACGACGTGGTCATTCTGGGCGGCGGCCCCGGTGGTTATAACGCGGCGATCCGCGCCGGCCAGTTGGGCCTGAAAGCCGCGTGTGTGGAAGGCCGCGCCACCCTCGGCGGCACGTGCCTGAACGTCGGTTGCATGCCGTCCAAGGCCTTGCTGCATGCTTCGGAGCTGTACGACGCGGCCATGGGTGCGGAGTTCGCCAACCTCGGCATCGAGGTCAAACCCACGCTCAACCTCGCGCAAATGATGAAACAGAAAGACGACAGCGTGAGCGGCCTGACCAAAGGCATCGAGTTTCTGTTTCGCAAGAACAAGGTCGACTGGATCAAAGGCTGGGGCCACATCAATGGACCGGGCAAAGTCACGGTGACCGACGATCAGGGCAACAAGACCGAGCTGAGCGCCAAGGACATCATCATCGCCACCGGCTCCGAACCCACGCCCCTGCCCGGCGTCGAGATCGACAATCAGCGCATCCTCGACTCCACCGGCGCGCTGTCGCTGAGTGAAGTACCCAAGCATCTGGTGGTCATCGGTGCAGGAGTGATCGGCCTGGAGCTGGGCTCGGTCTGGCGGCGTCTCGGCGCCCAGGTGACCGTGGTCGAATACCTCGACCGCATCTGTCCGGGCGTCGATGCCGAGGCCGGCAAGACCCTGCAGCGTTCGCTGAGCAAGCAAGGCATCAGCTTCAAATTGAGCTCGAAAGTCACCCGCGCCACGACCTCGGCCAACGGGGTGCAGCTCAGCGTCGAACCTGCAGCGGGCGGCAGCGCCGAGTTACTGGAAGCCGACTACGTACTGGTCGCGATCGGCCGGCGCCCGTACACCAAAGGCCTGGGCCTGGAGAACGTCGGGCTGAGCACCGACAAGCGTGGCATGCTCGCCAACCGCCAGCACCGCACCGAAGCCAATGGCGTCTGGGTAATCGGCGACGTAACGTCCGGGCCGATGCTCGCGCACAAAGCTGAAGACGAAGCGATGGCCTGTGTCGAACAAATCGTTGGCAAGGCCGGCGAGGTCAATTACGAATTGATTCCCAACGTCATCTACACCCGGCCGGAACTGGCCAGCGTCGGCAAGACCGAAGAGCAACTGAAGGCCGAAGGACGTGCCTACAAAGTCGGCAAATTCCCGTTCACCGCCAACAGTCGGGCGAAGATCAATCACGAAACCGAAGGCTTTGCCAAAGTCCTCGCCGACGAACGCACAGACGAAATCCTCGGTGTGCACCTGGTCGGCCCGAGTGTCAGCGAAATGATTGGTGAATATTGCGTGGCCATGGAGTTCAGCGCCTCGGCCGAAGACATCGCGCTGACCTGCCATCCGCACCCGACCCGCTCCGAGGCGCTGCGTCAGGCGGCGATGAATGTCGAGGGGATGGCAACGCAGATGTAGGTGGTCACCTAAACCCTGTGGGAGCTGGCTTGCCAGCGATGGCGTCAGTCCTGTAACCGTTGCGGTCGCTGACACACCGCTATCGCTGGCAAGCCAGCTCCCACAGTTGACCGTGTTCCTGCTGGAGGACTGCGGTCGAATGTGGGAGCAACCCGCTCTACAGCGGCAGATGCCCCAACGGCAACGCACCCGGCGTCTTCACGGTGTGAATCGCAAAGTTGCTGCGAATGTCACTCACCCCCGGCAGCTTCAGCAGACAGCCGCTGAGAAAGCGGTCATACGCGCGCAGGTCCGGCACTACCACTTGCAACAGAAAGTCCGATTCCCCGGACACCAGAAACGCTGAAATCACCTCCGGCAGTGCCGTGACCGCCGCGTAAAAGGCTTCGGCCTGCTCATCGTTGTGGCGCTCGACCTTGACCCCGACAAACACCGTCAGCCCCAACCCCACCTCATCGCGATCGAGGTTGGCCTGATAGCCACGAATCACCCCGGCCTCCTCGAGCATCCGCACCCGACGCAGGCACGGTGACGCCGACAGGCCGATCTCATCCGCCAGTTCGACGTTGCTTAGCCGGCCGTTGCGTTGCAGCGCCGCGAGAATCTTGCGGTCAAAAGCGTCGAGTTTCATGGTTGGCAGATCCTGCTGGTCAAGTGGCAAAAAGAAAGCAGGTTATGCCAATCCTGTGGCTTTTTGAAGCTGACTTCGCAAGCACCTGCCCCGCCCTTGCGCCATAAACTTTGCTCACCGAATCGACAACGAAAGGGCTGCGACATGACAAGTATCTGGCTGTTTTTTCTGGCATTGGCGGTGGTCTTCCTGTTGCCGGGGCCGGACATGATCCTGTTGCTGCAAACCGGTGCCCGACAGGGTCGCGGTACGGCGCTGGCGACCGCCGTTGGCTTGGCGATCGCCCGAGGCTGTCACGTGGCATTGGCGGCATTGGGTCTGGCGGCGCTGTTCAAGGCGGCACCGTGGACGTTTGATATGGTGCGTCTGGCCGGGGCGGCGTACCTGCTGTGGATCGGCATTCAATGCTTGCGCAGCAGCTTGCTGCCGAACCTGAACACGCCTGCCGTGACACACACCCAAGGGCAATGGCGCGAGGCGATTCGCCGTGGCCTGCTGACCAATCTGCTCAACCCCAAGGCGTTGCTGTTCTGCTCGGTGCTGTTGCCGCAATTCATCGTCAATGACGGCGCAGCGGTACTGACCCAATTTGCCACCCTCGGCGTGTTGCTGGTGGGCGTCGGGCTGCTGTTCGACAGCGCCTATGCCCTGACCGGCGCGGCGCTGGGCCGTTGGCTGCAACACAGTCCAACCGCCCAACGCGTTCAGCAATGGCTGTTCGGCAGCCTGTTGATCGGCTTTGCCGTGCGCCTGACGTTTATCCAGCAGGCTTAGGGCTTGCGTGCCTTGCGCCGACGACTGAGCAACACCAAGGCGCCCGCACTGAACAGCACCAGGACACCGACCACCGGCCATTTATACGGGCGCAACGTATTGCGTACGGCATCGGTCACCTGGGTGACGTAACGCTTGTCGGCGTTTTCGAAATCCGGGTACGGGCACTGATTGCCGAAGTCCACCGCCCAAGGCACGTATGGGCCTTCGTTGACGTAGCGTCGATACAACGCGCTCTGTTCTTCAAGGCTGCTGTTGAAACCGGCGGCATTGCACAACACCGCAGCAAACGCCTGACTGGTGTGCGGCAAGTTGTCGGCAGCCCGGCTGGCCAGCGCGGTAGCGACAAAACGGTAGTGATAACGCTCGTCCGGTTGCGCCTGGCTGGCCTTCTGGCGCTGGACTTCAGCCTCGGCCACCAGCGGCCCGACTTTCAGCTCGGTGCTTTCCAGACTGTAATTGCCGCCAAACGTGGCGTAATCCGGCGCCATCTCGTAACCGAGAATGTCCATGCCCCATTCACGCGCGGTCCACGCCGCGTTGTACAAGGCGCTGGCGCGTTTGGTCGGCCACCACGCAGCGTCGGCCTTCATCCGTTGTTCGCCGTAGAGCCGGGCCTTGTGCTGCAGGTCGGGATTGTCGAAATAGCCGACCGCTTCCTCGTAATGCCCTTCACGCAGCAAGCGCCGGCCCAGCAGATTGCGCAGGCTGGCGGCGACCGGCAGCGGCACATAGTTGTCGCGCTGCTGCTGGGTCAGCGCCGGCGGCGCCGGCACGTTGTCATCGACATAGCGCTTGAGCTCATCGACCGTCAGCACGCGCTCGGCCACCGTCGCCGCGTCGAACCAGTAGATGCTGTTGCTGCGATACAACTGCACGAACGCTTGCAGGTATTCGCCACGTTGCAGCGCGAGAATCGCGCTCTCGCCTTCGACCCGGCATTTCGGCTGGACGGTTTCAAAGTCCCAGTCCGGGGTGCGCCGGTAGCCCCAATCCTCGCTCTGCGGGAAAGCCTGCGCAGCTTTGGAATAGGCGGCAGCCGCGGCATTTTTATCACCGTCACGCACCGCCAGCTTGGCCCGCAACCACCACGCCAATCCGCCATCACCGGCATTTTCAAGGAAGGCTTTGGCGCTGGCGTAATCACCTTGTTGATAGTTCATGGCCGCCAGTCGATCGGCGTTTTCCAGGCTGCCACGGGTGCTGTCCTGCAGCAGCTTGATCAGCTTCTTCTCGTTCGGCGGTTGTTCGTCGAACGACCAGCCCATCCGGCTGATCAACGAGGCGGTAACCAATTGCTGCACAGCCTTGCGCTCCAGCAACTTGGCCAGTTGCGGCTCGGGCAGTTCGGCCAGCTCATTCATCAGTTGTTTCAGCGAGGTATAACCCACGGCCGAGCCGTGCAGGTTCTGCGCTTCATACAGTTCGATGGCGCCGTTCCAGTCACCGGCGTTGCGCAGCACTCGCGCCTCCTCACCGAGACTGGCGACACCGAGTTCCAGCGGATCGCTGAAGCCATCGATGCTCAATTGTCGGGCCTGACGGAAGGCTGCGCGTGCGTCCTCCAGCACTTCAATGACATCGTCCGCCTCGGCACTCATGGCAAACCAGGCGCGGCCCAGGGAGTATGCCGCCCAAGTGCTGCGCAGCGGACGCTGATCGGCCGGCAGCGCCAGCACTTTGTTGAAGTATTCGATCGCCAGCGGATGATCGCCAGTGGCAAACGCCACCGCGCCGGCCACGTACAAGCGGATTTCCGCCGGCAGGCTGGCGCCCTGCGCCTCGACCTGACGCGCGTCGGTCAGGCCGCGCAGTTGCTTGACCAGTGCTTGCTGCTCGGCGCTCAGACCCACCTGTTCGGCTTTTTCGCGAAGCGCCGCAGGCTCGTTCTCGTCGCCGTACATGTCGTCGGGATTCTGCGTCGCGGCGGTAACGTTCTTCAGTCCGGCAATGGTTTTGCCGAGGCGGCTGATCTCGAAGTTGAAGTTGCCCTCCGGCAGCTCGGCCAGGCTTTGCCCACGATTGTCGAGCAGGCGCATCGGAAAGTCCGGGCCGCAGGCCAGCGCCGAACCCAGCGGCAGGCTGAGGCTCAGGCAGAGCAGATGGCGGGGCCAGTTACGGGTCAACATGCGAACCTCCTTGATCAATAAATGCACAGCGCGCCCAACCGATGGCACGTTGTCCACCCGCCGGCAGACGACCGTCGCGCAGGCGGGTGAAGGTAAGCAGATCCGCGCTCTGTTGCAACGCGTAACCGGCAAGCGCATCGGCGCCCTCGCAAGCGCTGGCCTTGACGGTGATGCGCGTGGGCCAGGCACTGTCGAGGTTACCGACATTGCGCAGGGCGATGTCCTGCAGGCCATCGTGGTCGCTGAACGTCAGACCGAGCCGGCTGCTCAACGTATCGCCACGGGCCACAGCGCGCAGCGTACTGAGGCTCCAGGCGCGGCGATCATTGGCCAGCGGCAGACGAAACCAGATCAACCCGGCCAGATGTTCCGGGCGATCCTCGCGCATGTCAGTGGCCAGTCGGCTCAGTTGTTGCGGATCGGCGAGCAATTCGCGCCGCTGGCCGCCGCGCTCGAGTGGCACTTCACTTTCCACCACCGGAACGCCATCGGCATCCGGCAACAGCGCCACGCCGTAGGCCGGCAGCGCCAGATAAAACGGTTTGTCGCTCACTCGCCCCCAGGCCTTGGCCCAGCGCCGCGCCTGCTCGGGGTCGAACAGACCACGACGCGGATCGCTGACCGCGTGCACCTGCAGCACACTGCTGTCGACGCTGGCCAGCAGTGCCGGCAGTTGCGAACTGTCGAGCCACGCCGGCAACGCAGTGATGCTCAGCGGCAAGTTGGCCGGCAATGCGCCACGCAGATGCACGAGAAATTCGCTGTACGCCAGCAAACGCGCATTACCGGCGTCGTGATCGATCTCGACCCCGCTTACCGTCAGGCCCTGCGCTTGCCAGTCAGCCAGCATCTGAAGGATCTGTGCGCTCACCTGTTGCTGATCGAGCGCCTTGAGCTGACCGTCGAGACGAACCACCGCAATCAGCGGTCGGCCATCGTGCTTGAGCAACGGCGCATCAATTTGCGCCCGATGCCAGCCGTCATTGGGGAATGCCTGCAAGGCCAGCACGCGCAGTGTCGAGAAACTCTCGCGGCTTTCGCGCAGGGCGGCGTCATGGGCCGGCGTCCATTGACGTTGCCAGATATAAAGTTGTTGATCGAGGGCGGGGGCATCCTGCCGCTCGCAAGCAGCGAGCAGCAGCGTTGCCGCGATCAAAATCGAAAAGCCGAACCGCATGAAATGTTTATTCCCTGCCGATGCAAAAATGCAGGGTACACAAATCCCTGGTGGAGCGACTCAAGGCTTGCGGGCAATGATTACCTGACTCTTCGCCACGACCGCGTCCAGCGCCTGCTTGATCTGCGCACCCCGGGGCGAATCGAGCACCGCTTGCCAGGTGTTGGCCCAATGCTCGAGCAACGGGTGATCCGGGTTGCTGAAATCGACCTTGGCTTCCCAGAACAACAGCATCCACATCGACCAGTAAAAACCGTACTGGCTGTGGCTGATGATCTCCAGCCCGGCGTCGCTGACCAGCGTCTTGAACTGCGCTTCGCTGATGATGCGAATGTGGTTGGGCTTCTGGAAATACTCCGGCGCCGCAATGTCCTTCTGCAAATCTTCAGAGCTTGGGTGCGGCACGCTCAGCAGGTACAGCGCACCGGACTGGCCGACCCGCACCAGCTCGGCGAGAAACTGCGCCGGGTCGTCGACGTGCTCGATGACTTCGGTGGAGACCACACGGGTAGCGGTGCCGTCGGCGATCGGCAACGGATTACAGTCAGTGACGTGGCACTCGACGCTGCGCGCCGGGGTATCGCTCAGGCGTTGGCGGGTGGCCTCGACCTTGGCGCCTTCGATGTCGGCGATGATGATCTTCGCCCCGCGCATGCCGCAAAAATGCACGTTGCCGCCGTCACCACAGCCGACATCGAGCAAGGTGTCATTGGCGGTCACCGGGAAGCCCTTGAACAGCTCGCCGGTCTCCTGGTTGAACCAGCCGCTGAGCTTGGCATCGTAGAGGCCGAGCATGTACGGATCGACCTTGTCCGCCACCGGGGCGACAGGTGGCGCGGGGGCCGGTGCAGGCGCCGTGAGTTTTTTCAATAGGCTCAGCATGAGGTGGCTCCGGGGGTGGAAACGGCAGTTCGGGACGTGTCGAGGCGCCGTACCGGGGCGGCACCGCGATTACGCATCGGCATTTCGATGAAGCGGTAGTTCAGCTCGCTGAGCAGCACGATCAGGCCGAAGGCGATCAGCACAGTCAGCATCGGGTGCCCGGCCGGGCTCGGCAAACCGGCAGCCTGCAGCCTGAAAATCAGCTCCCGCACCAGCAGATAGGCCGGGATATGAATCAGGTAAATGCCGTAGGAACGACTGCCGATCCACGCCATCAGCCGCTGCAGGTGGCCTGCCGGCAGCAGGTAATCGCGGTTGTACGAAGCGATCCACACCAGCAGCGCGCCGAGCACGGCAATCGAGCCGATGCGATAAGGCGCGAAAGTGAAACGGTCGGTGGCCATGAAACTCATCAGCAGCGCCACGCCGATCAACACTGACACGCCAGCCCACGGTCGCCGCAGAAACGTCGGCTGCCAGCGCTGGTAAGAAGGTTGCGCACTCCACAGCGCCAGCAGCACGCCGAGCGCCAGGGCATCAGTGCGCACCACCATCAGCAACGGCGTGCGCAGGGTGAAAAGTTGTACCGCCACCAGCGCCAGCAAGGCCCAGACCAGATGCTTGCGGCACAGCACAATCAGCAGCGGGAACAGCAGGTAAAACTGCTCCTCCAGCGCCAGGCTCCAGTAGACGAAACTGCTGCCGTACTCGTAATGAAAGAAACTGTCGGCAAAACGGAAATTGGCGTACTGCAACACCCCCGCCAGCGTCGCCTGCAGGTTGGCGTGCAAGCTGCCAAAGGCACCGGAGCGGTTGAGAAACACACACGCGAGGAGAATCAGCGCCAGCCACAACCAGGCCGACGGCAACAGGCGAAACACCCGGCGCAGCCAGAAATTGCGCGTCTGCTGCCAGTACTCCTGACGCGTGGTGCAGCCTTGCAGCGCGGGGATCAGGCTGCGCGCGATAACGAAGCCGGAGATCGCAAAAAACAGATCAACGCCCCACCAGGGTTGCGCCCAGGCGTGGATTTTTTCCAGCAGCGGCACGGTGTCGGTGAACAGGCTGCCCTGCAAGTGATGGAACAGCACGCCGAGCACGGCGATGGCACGCAGCACCTCGATGTCCATGATCCGCCTGGCGCTCATGGCTGGCCCCCGGTGCAGGTTTCGCCAGCCAGCGGTTTGCGGGCGATGATCACCTGGCTCTTGGGCATGAAGCGGTCGAGCATCTGCTTGATCGCCAAACCGTCAGGCTGCGCCAGCAGGTCTTGCCAGGTCCGTGCCCAGCTTTCCATCAGCGGCGGATACGGCGCCTGAATCCGGTCGCGTACCGCGCCACCGAGGTCCCGGCCAGCAGCGCGTTCGCTGGCCCAGAAGAAGATCATGCCCATCACCCAGAAGAAGCCGCTGGCCTGCCGATGCTCGATCACCAGCCCGGCGTTCTCCACCAGTTCGGCAAAGCGCTGCTCGGTGAAAATCTGCACATGATTGGGCGTCTGGTAATAACTGGCCGGGGCTATACCTTGTTGCAGGTGCTCGCCCACCGGTGCCGGCACACTCAGCAGATACTGCGCACCGGGGCGGCCCATGCGCACCAGTTCGGCCATGAACGGTTCCGGCTGATCGATGTGCTCCAGCACTTCCATGCACACCACTTTGCTCGCGCAACCAGCGGCCAGCGGCAATGGCAGGCTGTTGCTGACCAGCCCCAGATTCGGCTTTGTGCTCTGCGCCTCCACCTGCCGGGCCAGATCGCGAACCTTGTCATGTTCGCTGTCGGTGAAGATCACCGAGGCGCCCTGCCGCACAGCGAACAGCGTCGCCACGCCCTCGCCGCAACCGACGTCGAGCAAGGTGTCGTCAGCCGTGATCGCGAAGCCCTTGAGCAACTCGCCGCTGCCCGGCAAAAACCAGCCGTCGAGAATCGCGTCATGCAACCCCACATCCCGTGGCGAGACCTGCGCGCTTGGCTCAGGTGCAGGTGCAGCAGGCGACGGAGCCGGGAGCAAGCGTGCGAGCAGACGCCGGATCATGCGCCCGCGGCTTTCACGGACAACGGCCTGAGGGCCTGCGCGCGCTGCGCAAACAACCTCCGCAGGCGTTCTTCTGCACTCGCCTGACTGCAGAACTTCTGCAGGTTGTGAACGGCATGCCCGGACATTCGCGCATAGCGTTCAACGTCGTTTTTCGCCACCTCATAACTGTCGCGGTACGCAGCGCACAACGAGTCCCAATCGGTCATGTAGCGCAAGGTACGGTAAGCCGCGCGTGGGTCGTGGGGCCATGCCGTAAGCTCGTCGGTGGAATCAACGATGAACGCGTTGTCGCTGTCGACGTAGTCGGCCATCGCCGTGTTCAGCGGGGCGATCGCCGGTTTGCCGCAGGACATGAACTCCATCAGCGGCAGGCACTGCCCTTCGCCATAGGAGCTGTTGACCACATAGCTGGTGGCCTGCACCAGCGCTTCGTAATCGGCGTCCGCCAGATAACCGTGGATCAGCACGATCCGGCACTGGTAGGACTGGTTCTTGTACAGGTGATGCAGCATGTCATTCAGGGCATTGGCGATGTCATGGTGCGTGAGCTTCAGCACCAGGGTGGCATCGGCGACGTCACGGAACGTGGTGCAGAAGGCACTGATCATGTCCTGCCAGTTCTTGCGCCCGTCGTACGGGTTGAACACCGAGGTGTAGACCACGCCGTCCAGTTGCAACTGGCAGTCCTGCGGTGGCCCGGCAAATGACATTGGCGTGCCTTCGCACAACCCCGGCGGACCGTACGCGCGCAGATCCACCGTGCGGCTGTCGAGCAACAGGCCACGCAACTTCAACTGCACCGCTTCGACCACAGGCTGCTTGCGCAACTGCGCACCGCGTGCGGCAAAACGGTCCCAGACTGGCGCGGGTATCGCGCAGATCGGATAGTCCGCGCCCATCACGTCGCAGACCGCGTTCACCGTGAAACTCGAATGGGTAATCGCCATGCCGCAGGCGTTCAACACCACGCGCCAGTCGTGACGTGGCTCGCCCTGCCAGCTCTCGGTGGGGATAGTGCTGAATTCCCAGGCAAATACCGGGATGGTCGGGCAGGCGTAATGAATCGGTGTGCGATGCGGCGGCGAGAACGACAGGAACACGCACGCTTCGCCACGGCTCAGACAATCGAAGTACAGGCGATCAACCAGTTCGTCCGGGTTGCTCACTTCAATGACTTGCCCGAGGCGCTCCAGCACCGGGCGGAATTCCTTGAGCACGAAGTAATAGCTGTACTCGGGCCGGCCGAGGTTCTGCTGGATGTTGCTCTTGTTGGTTTCCGAATGAATGATGATCAGCATGATGCAGTCCCCGCCTCGGCGATCAACTGTGGGCCTGCACTCGGCGTCAGTTGAAAAAACTGCGCCAGACGCTGCTGCACCGGGGCAAAACTGCAGTAATCGCGCATTCGCTCATTGGCCGCCAGGGCCATGGCCTGATAAGCCACCGGATCGTTTTTGGCCATGGCGTAACTGTTTTCGTAAGCGGTTTTCAACGAGCCCCAATCCGGACGATGGCGCAGGGTGCGGTAGAGGATCCGCACGTCATCCGGCCAGATCGTCGGCTCACGGCTGGACTTGACGATGAAGCCGACGCGCTCGTCGACGTAGTCGTGCATTGCCGTGTGGTCCGGCGCGATCACCGGACGAGCGCAGGACATGAATTCCATCAGTGGCAGGCACAAACCTTCGCAGCGGGACGCGTTGACGTAGAAACTGGCAGCACCGTAGAGCCTGGCGAACTCTTCGTCCTCCAGATAGCCGTGCATGACCACCACCCGGCAGGCGAAGGGCGACAGCTGCGACAACAAGGTGATCAGGTGCACGTAATAAGTCGCCAGCTCGTTCTGCGTCATCTTCAGCACCAGCGTGGCATCTTCGACATCGCGCATGGCCCAGCAGAACGCCGTGATCAGGTGATGCCAGTTCTTGCGTCCATCTTCAGGGTTGAACACGCTCACATAGACCACACCGCTGACCTCGGTCTGTACCGTGGCACTGGTGTCCGGCAGGCTGGCCTGCGGATGCTCGACCACCGGCGGTGTTTCGACGATGACGGCCGGCGGCAATGGCTCGGGGGCCGGGGTACGCAATCGGAAGAGCTGGCGGCGCAGGGCGAGCGGCAGCAAGTCGCGAACGGCTTCGCGATACCACAACAACAGATTGTGCTTGAGCAAAAACAGCGGCCCGTGGCCAGTCGGGGTCGCGGCGGCGCGATAACTGTCGCGCAGGTAGTGTTTGGTGATGAACGCACGTCGGCGCAAGGTCAGTGGCGGTAATGGCGCTGCTTCGGGCGTAACCACCGCGTCGGGCTGCGGCTCCTGCACATCGACGGCGGGTGCGATCAGCCCATCGGCGGACAAACCGAGCGTGCGGCTGTCGATGATGCAGCCCTTGATCTGCAACACCGCGCCCGGGTTCACCGCAGCAGGCGGGAACTGCCGGCGCACCCCGGCGAAGCCTTCCCACAAAGGTGTCGGCAATACCAGTACCGGGAAATCTTCGCCCATGGTCCGGCGAATGGCTTGTGCGGTGTGACTGGACAACGTGATCGCCCGACCATGGCTGGCCAGCAGCCGGCTCCAGTCGTGCCGCGTATCGTCATCGCGAGGGTCATCCGGGATCGAATCGTACTCCCACGCGATCACGCAGACCACGGGGCACTGCAGGTCGGTCGGGGTTTTATGCGGCGGCGCAAACGAAAGAAAAAGGCAGTCCTGACCGGCAAGTTGCAACTGCCGATACAACGGGTCGACTTCAGCCGCCGACGACACGACGTGCACCTGTCCAAGGCTTTCCAGCACAGGACGGTAGGCCTTGAGCACGAAGTAATAGCTGTATTCCGGACGCCCCAGACTCTGGCTGATGGAGCGGTCATTGACGTCCGAGTAAAGAATGAAATTCATGGCATCCCACGGTGACACCACCATCCCGGCAGTTTCACGCTATGACGGCCAGGCGCTGAATCGAGTCGGGATCACCGCTGCTCGTCCTTCGTCCTGAGCTCGTCTTCGTTCTTGTTTTATTGGCTGGTTTCACCCTGTTGCGCAACATCCCCGGCGAATCCGGGGAGATGGCGACGAGGGCCATTCTAAACACATCCTTTGCGAATCCGGGAACCGCCCGACAAGAATAAATAGGGCTACGCTGACGAGAACTGACCGGTCACGGTTTGCGGTGTTGAAATTGCCGAGCATTTGGCACAGATTGGTAACAAATAACTACAACAATGACTTCGCCGATTGTCCTGTCAGACTTTTTTATCCGGCCTGACGACTCCTCCCCCAAAGCCTATGGGAAAGTGGCGAATGTTAAAGACCAAGGGGTCAGTGTTTGAAAAAACGTCTGTTCATCACGGGCCTCAGTGGGTTCGTGGGACAACATCTCCAGTCGCATCTGGAACAGCCTGGCTCGACGTGGGAACTGCTGTCTGCGGCGGCGCCCTACGATCTCACGGCTGCGACCAGCCTCACCGATCTGTGGCCACAATTGCCCGACGCGGTGATTCACCTGGCCGGTCAGACCTTCGTTCCCGAAGCTTTCCGTGACCCGGGCCGAACGCTCGAAATCAATCTGCTCGGTACCCTCAATCTGTTGCAGGCCCTCAAGGCGCGCGGATTTCAGGGGACTTTCCTGTATGTCAGCTCCGGCGACGTCTATGGACAAGTCGACGAGAGCGCCCTACCCATTACCGAACTGCAACCGCCCTGCCCGCGCAACCCCTACGCCGTGAGCAAACTGTCGGCGGAATTCCTCTGCCTGCAATGGGGCCTGAGCGAAGGCTGGTCGGTGCTGGTGGCGCGGCCGTTCAATCACATCGGCAGCGGGCAGAAAGACAACTTTGTCATCGCCAGTGCTGCACGCCAGATCAACCGCATCAAACAAGGCCTGCAAGTCGCGCAACTGGAAGTCGGTGACATTGACGTCACGCGCGATTTCCTCGATGTCGGCGATGTGATCGCGGCGTATTTCGCCTTGCTGGAAAAAGGCACGCCGGGGCAGGTCTACAACATCTGCTCGGGACGCGAGCAAAGCATCCGCAGTTTGATCGAGCAAATGGCCGACCTTGCCGAGGTCGACCTGCAACTGGTCCAGGATCCGGCGCGCATGCGCCGCGCGGATCAGCGTCGCGTTTGCGGCAGTCATGCAAGGCTTGCCCAAGTCACGGGATGGGCGCCGAAAATTACAACACAACAATCCCTGCGGGCGATCCTGTCCGACTGGGAGCAGCGAGTACGACAAGAATGAAAAGTGCACTGATCACAGGGATCACCGGCCAGGACGGCGCTTATCTGGCCAGACTGCTGCTCGACAAGGGCTACAAGGTTCACGGTCTGGTCGCACGGCGCAGCAGCGATTCACGCTGGCGCCTGCGCGAGATGGGCGTCGAAGGCGACATCGTCTACCTTGACGGTGACATGGCCGATGCCTGCTCGGTGCAACGCGCGGTGATCAAGTCGGCGCCGGACGAAGTCTACAACCTGGCCGCGCAAAGCTTTGTCGCCGCGTCCTGGAATCAGCCGGTGACCACCGGTATCGTCGATGGCCTGGGCGTGACCCACCTGCTCGAGGCGATCCGCCAGTTCAGCCCGCACACCCGTTTCTATCAGGCCTCGACCAGCGAAATGTTCGGCCTGATCCAGGCTGAGCAGCAGGACGAGAACACGCCGTTCTACCCGCGCAGCCCCTATGGTGTCGCCAAACTCTACGGCCACTGGATCACCGTCAACTACCGTGAAAGTTTCGACCTGCACGCCAGCAGCGGCATCCTGTTCAACCATGAATCGCCGCTGCGCGGCATTGAATTCGTCACCCGCAAGGTGACCGACGCCGCTGCCCGCATCAAACAGGGCAAGCAGCAGGAACTGGCCCTGGGCAACATCGGCGCCAAACGCGACGGGGGTTTTGCCGGTGACTACGTCGAAGCCATGTGGCTGATGCTGCAGCAGGACAAACCTGACGATTTCGTGGTCGCCACCGGCATCACCACCACCGTGCGCGAGATGTGCCGCATCGCTTTCGATCACGTCGGTTTGAACTACCGCGATTACGTGAAGATCGACCCGGCGTTCTTCCGCCCCGCCGAAGTCGAAGTGCTGCTTGGCAACCCGGCCAAGGCGCAGCGCGTGCTGGGCTGGAAACCGAAAACCGACCTCGACACCCTGATCCGCATGATGATGGATGCGGACATGAAACGCGTCGCCAAGGAGTAGGCCATGCTGATCCCCGTGATTCTGTCCGGCGGCGCCGGCACTCGTCTGTGGCCGGTGTCCCGCGAGGGCCATCCCAAGCCGTTCATGACCCTGCCCGACGGCCAGTCGCTGCTGGGCAAGACCTATCAGCGTGCCGCCGCATTGCTGGACGGCTGGGGCGACATCGTTACGGTGACCAACCGCGAATACTACTTCCAGAGCAAAGATCACTATTGCGCCGCCCACGTGTCGCGCCATCGCGGACATTTCCTGCTGGAGCCGACCGGGCGCAACACCGCCCCGGCGATCGCTGCGGCGGCCTTGTCACTGCAAGCGTTGCACGGTGACGACGCGATCATGGTGGTGATGCCCGCCGACCATTTGATCGTTAATCAGCAAGCCCTCAAAAGCGCCGTCGAACACGCGGTCAACCTGGCGAAGGACGGTTATCTGGTGACCTTCGGCGTGCTGCCGACCGCCCCGGAAACCGGCTTCGGCTACATCGAAACCGGCGCGCCACTGGATGCCAAAGGCGCGGCAAAAGTGCAGCGTTTCGTGGAAAAGCCTGACCTGCAAACCGCCACGCATTATTTGGAAAGCGGCAACTTCCTGTGGAACTCGGGCATGTTCTGCTTCACCACCGCGACCCTGATCAACGAGTTGCAATTGCACGCGCCGGAGTTGCTGGAGCAGACCCGCGCCTGCATGGAGGCCAGCGCCCCGGTGGAAACCGTCGGCTGTCTGCAACAGGAACTGTCAGCAGCGCTGTTCGCTGAGATCACCGACATCTCCATCGATTACGCGTTGATGGAACGCTCGGACAAAGTCGTGGTGGTGCCCGCCGGTTTCGACTGGAGCGACATTGGTTCATGGGGCGCCGTGGCAGCACTGGTACCGGCCGATGCCGACAACAATCGCGCCAGCGGCGAAGCGGTGTTCATCGACAGTCACAACAACTTCGTGCAGAGCGAAGGCCGGCTGGTGGCTGCCGTGGGTGTGGATAACCTGATCATCGTCGACACCGCCGATGCCGTGCTGGTGGCCCATGCCGACCGTGCCCAGGATGTGCGGCGCGTCGCCAAGCAGCTCAAGGACAAGTCCCACGAAGCCTACCGCCTGCATCGCACGGTCAGCCGTCCGTGGGGCACCTACACCGTGCTCGAGGAAGGCCCGCGCTTCAAGATCAAGCGCATCGTGGTCAAGCCCGGCGGCAAGCTGTCGCTGCAAATGCACCATCACCGCAACGAACACTGGGTGGTGGTCGAAGGCATGGCCAAGGTCACCAACAACGGTACCGGCACGCATTTGGTGGCAAAGAACGAATCAACGTTCATTGCCGCCGGGCACCGCCATCGCCTGGAAAACCCCGGCGTGATCGACCTGGTGATCATCGAGGTGCAAAGCGGCGAATACCTGGGTGAAGACGATATCGTGCGCTTCGAAGACCAATACGGCAGGACGGTTTGATGCTGCTTTCCCTGTATCGCTCGCTGCGCAGCTACCGCGGATTCATCCTCGGCAGCGTCAAGCGGGAGTTTCAGGCGCGTTATCGCAATTCGCTGTTCGGCGCGCTGTGGACCGTGCTCAACCCGTTGTCGATGATCGTCGTGTACACGGTGATCTTTTCCCAGATCATGCGCGCGCGCCTGCCGGGTGTGGATGACGGCCTGGCCTACAGTGTGTCCCTGTGCGCGGGCCTGCTGACCTGGGGACGGTTCGCGGAAAACCCCTCCGGCAGCCAGAGCATGTTTCTGGAAAACGCCAACCTGCTGAAGAAAATCAGCTTCCCGCGGATCTGCCTGCCGGTGATTGCGCTGCTCAACGCCGGGATCAACTTCGCGATCATTCTCGCGCTGTTCTTCGGTTTTCTGCTGATCAGCGGGCGCCTGCCCGGCATGGCCTTGCTGGCGCTGATTCCACTGTTGCTGGTGCAGGTGATCTTCGCCGCCGGGCTGGGGATGATCCTCGGCATCCTCAACGTATTCTTCCGCGATGTCGGACAGATGTTCGGCATCTGCCTGCAATTCTGGTTCTGGCTGACCCCCATCGTTTACCCACTGTCGATCCTGCCGCCGGGCATCCAGCACCTGATCAGCCTCAACCCGATGACGGCGTTGATGACCAGTTACCAGAACGTGTTCCTCTACAACCAGTGGCCAAACTGGTCATCGCTGCTGCCGTTGCTGATCCTCGGCCTGCTGTTCTGCGCCATGGCCCTGCGCCTGTTCCGGCAACGTGTCGGCGAAATGGTGGATGAACTCTGATGGGACATATACGCGTCAGTGGCCTGGGCAAGGCCTACAAGCAATACCCCAATCGCTGGAGCCGGTTGTTCGAGTGGCTGGTGCCGTTTTCCGGCACGCGGCACCACTTGCACTGGATCCTGCAGGACATCGATTTCGAGATTCAGCCCGGCGAAGCCGTCGGCATCGTCGGGGTCAATGGCGCGGGCAAAAGTACGCTGCTGAAGATGATCACCGGCACCACGCAACCCAGCTGCGGGCAGATTCAACTGCAAGGTCGCGTGGCCGCGCTGCTGGAGCTGGGCATGGGTTTCCACCCGGATTTCACCGGGCGTCAGAACGCGTTCATGGCCGGCCAGTTACTGGGCATGCAGGTCGAAGAGATCGAAGCCTTGATGCCGCAGATCGAAAGCTTTGCCGAAATCGGCGAAGCCATCGATCACCCGGTGCGCACGTATTCCAGCGGCATGCAGATGCGCCTGGCCTTCAGTGTCGCCACCGCGCGCCGTCCGGACATCCTGATCGTCGATGAAGCGCTGTCGGTGGGCGATGCCTACTTCCAGCACAAAAGCTTTGAGCGCATCCGCAACTTTCGCAAGGCTGGCACCACGCTGTTGATCGTGTCCCACGACCGTTCGGCGATTCAGTCGATCTGCGACACCGCGATCCTGCTGGAGAACGGCCGCCTGGCCATGCGCGGCAAACCCGAAGAGGTCATGGATTACTACAACGCCATGCTCGCCCAGCGCGAAGGGCAGATCGTGCGCCAGGAAATGCTCGCCAACGGCCAGGTGCAGACCATTTCCGGGACCGGTGAAGCGGGGATCGTCAGCGTGCGCCTGCTCGACGCTCAAGGGCGCAGCCTGGAAGTGGCGGAAGTCGGCCCACCAGTGGGGCTGGAGGTGCAGACCGCGGGGGCGGCGGGACCCGAGCGCCCGGTGTTGGGCTTTCTGTCCAAGGCGCCCCC